>SJYC01090718.1:0-10543 GCA_006408675.1 Madoqua kirkii | reverse complement strand
GAGATTGGAGGCAGGAGGAGAAGGGGACGACCGAGGATGAGATGGCTGGATGGCATCACGGACTCGATGGACGTGAGTCTGAGTGAACTCCGGGAGTTGGTGATGGACAGGGAGGCCTGGTGTGCTGCGATTCATGGGGTCACAAAGAGTCGGACATGACCGAGTGACTGAACTGAACTGAAAATGTTTCAAAACATAATGATTTTTCCCTAGAATTTATTATTACTAATTTTAGTTGCATACAAAATAACATTACATTTTCTATTTTTCTATTTTAGGAACAAGAAAAGGTACACTTCTTATAATTAATAACACAGGAGAAGTGGAATTTATTTCAAAGAAAACAAAGTTTTATATGAATGATAAGTTCCTAAACCAGATGTGTATAAGAGACAGTCATAGTTGAGTGTTTAAAGATTCATTTTAACAATTATCTGTGGGGCTAAGAAAATGAAAAAGTATTCCTAGGAAATTATATAAGGATTGGATCAATTTTTACAGCATAAATGCCAAATCTGAGAAATATTACAGTAATGTAGCAATGTATTGATATGACCTTTAAAAAGTAATTTTGAGTGCTGAAATAATGGGTTTTCCTTTTACCTATTTTATTACTTTGTTCTTACTGAATGACAAATTAATTTGTATTATAAGGACTACTTATGCTCAAAATACTCTTATTTTGAGCTGCCCCTCCATTATCTAGGTATACTCTTAGTTGAGGGTTGCTTTCTTTACGTTTAGGATGAAGCAATCTAATAGAAAAATGAATGTGTAGTGTTCATAGTTATTTTGTGTAAGTAAAACATGAAATGATGATGGAAGAGTATCTTTAATGTGTAAACAACTAGTAATTTATATCTCAGGTTTTCAGTTTGGGATTGTTTAGTAATGAAATACTTAGTTTCAGTTTATTTATTTACAGCTGGGCTGGGTCTTCATTGCTGTTTGCAGGCTCTCTCTAGTTGCGGTGCATGGGCTTCTCATTGTGGTGGCTTCTCTTGTTGTGGAGCACAGACTCTAGGCAAGTGTGATCAGTAGCTGTGGTGCAAAGGCTTAGTTGCCCCAAGCATGGAGAATCTTTTCGGACCTGGAACTGAACTTATGTCCTCTGCTTTGGCAGGTGGATTCTTAACCACTGGACCACCAGGGAAGCCCCTAATGACATCTTAATGATATTCTGAATTTTATATATTTGTTTGAAAGATCTTCTGTGCATTTTCACAGAAATCACATCATAAATTGCTTTAAAAGTACCATTTGTGGGAGCTTCCCTGGTGGCTGGGTGGTAAGGAATCTGCTTACCAATGCAGGAGACATAGGTTTGATCCCTTATCCAGAAAGGATTCACATTCTTGGAGCAACGGAGCCTCGATGCTACAACCATTGAGCCTGTGCTCTACAACCTGCACTCTAGAGCATGCAAGCTACAACTACTGAGTCCACATATTGCAACTACGGAAGCCCACACACTGCAGAGCCCGGGCTTTACGACAAGAGAGGCCACTGCAGTGAGAAACCCACATCCCGCAACCTGAGAGTAACTGTACTCACCGCACAAGAGAAAAGCCCAGGCAGCAGTGAAGACCCAGCACAGCCAAAAAATAAAAAAATAAAGATAAAAAAATGGATTATATATTTTAAAAAAACTATCCATGAAGATAAATTAAACAGAACTAGTTTTTCATTTTGTTAACTACTTTGCAGATGTAAGCTACTGATAGGAAAATGTTATCAGTATAATTTACTAATTGTGGTATATATCCTATTTTAAAGTACGTAAAATATGTAAAATGAAGAAGGCTGAGTTCCGAAGAATTGATGCTTTTGAACTGTGGTGTTGGAGAAGACTCTTGAGAGTCCCTTGGACTGCAAGGAGATCCAACCAGTCCCTTCTGAAAGAGATCGGCCCTGGGATTTCTTTGGAAGGAATGATGCTAAAGCTGAAACTCCAGTACTTTGGCCACCTGATGAGAAGAACTGACTCATTGGAAAAGATTCTGATGCTGGGAGAGATTGGAGGCAGGAGGAGAAGGGGACGACCGAGGATGAGATGGCTGGATGGCATCACGGACTCGATGGACGTGAGTCTGAGTGAACTCCGGGAGTTGGTGATGGACAGGGAGGCCTGGTGTGCTGCGATTCATGGGGTCACAAAGAGTCGGACATGACCGAGTGACTGAACTGAACTGAAAATGTTTCAAAACATAATGATTTTTCCCTAGAATTTATTATTACTAATTTTAGTTGCATACAAAATAACATTACATTTTCTATTTTTCTATTTTAGGAACAAGAAAAGGTACACTTCTTATAATTAATAACACAGGAGAAGTGGAATTTATTTCAAAGAAAACAAAGTTTTATATGAATGATAGTTCCTAAACCAAAAATATGCTGAAGTCGTCAGCCCCAGTACTTGAGAATGTGTCTCTATTTATAAATAGGATCTTTGCAGATTTAGTCAAGTTAAAATGAAGTCATTGGGTGAGCCCTAATCCAATATGACTAACATCCTTATAAGAGGACAACCATGTGAAAACCCAGAAATATGGGGCGAATGCATATGAAGACAGTTTGAAACTGGAGTAATACTCCTACAAACCTAAGACTACCATCACCAGCTGCTGAGAGGCACAAAACAGGTTTCCCATCAGTCCTTAGAAGGAATCTACACTGCTCACAGTCTGATTTCAGACTCCTGCCCTCCAAAACTGTGAGAAGGTAAATTTCTGTTGTTTTAAGCCACTCTTTTTGGGATACTTCATAGTTCTCCTAGGAAACTACTATACCACCTGCATCTTGATATTCAAGGTTCTTGCCATTTTATCCCAGGAGCTGGATTGAATTGGCACTTACATAAAGTGCACTTCCTGAGGACAATGCATGAGACATTAGACTGATATATTGTTTAAATGTGTGATTTCAGCTGTGAGGTTTCATCAGGCCCTGGACCATGATAAATGAGATTCATCCCCCTGTAGACCAAACTCTACTCTTTCTTCTGCTTCATATCATCACTTAAAATTGGTCTTTTTCCAGCATAATTCACACATAGAAGCAATGTCATTATAAGAAAACTTTTATAAACCTTTGGTATTTGACCTCAATACACACATTCAAAGGTCATCTGTTTTCATACTCCTATGTTTCTCACATACATTCCCTGAAGACAGGCTGCAAAAGACAAACTGTATCAATGAACCATTGCCTTAATTTCTCTTCTATCAACCTTTACAGAAGCAACTTTAAAGCTTTTTCAGGTCTTTAGATTCTTATAAAGCCAAGTTTGATGTTTCTCCTTGCCTTGAAATAGTTATATATCCTGACTGAATTAATCTTTCCAATATGATATCAATACTGGTTTTTTTTTTTTTTTCAGGAGAAACCTAAGTGCCCCTGATGATGAATGGATAAAGAGATGTGGTACATATATACAATGTGATATTACTCAGCCGTTAAATACATGCTATTTGCAACAACATGGATGGAACTGGAGAGGATCATACTAAGTGTGGTAAGTCAGAGAAAGACAATATGATAGTGCTTATATTCAGAATCTGAAGAAAGAAATGACCCAAACTTGTTCACAAAACAGACTCACAGATTTAGAGAATGAAGTTACAGGGGAGAAGGTAGGAGTGGGTAATAGATAGGGAGTTTGGACTTGACATGTGCACACTGCTATATTTTAAATAAAATGCTTCTCCAGGAAAAAAGATAAAGTCAATACTCTCTAAGTAATATCAGAATTGTTTTTCTCCTCTAATTGTGAATTTCTAGAAGTTAGCAACTCTTAATTATTAGTGTTGCTACCCTCAATACGGCTTTCACTTAGTGAAATTCAGTGATCCTTGGACTAAACAACACTGTCTCCTTTCCTTTACTTAATTTTCATTTCTGACTCCAACATGACTGATTCATTCTAATTCATATTGCTTACTTTGCATATTGAAGTGGTTAACCATTATACTTGTCAGCTTATTAAACATCAAATAAAAATATGTATAAATATATGTGAGTTTTAGAAGAAACACTGATGTATCTAGCATATATTTTATAATAAAAATCATATTGCTTTCAGAGACTACTGTGGCCCTTACTGGTGCCAACTCTATCTTTCCATTCAGAAGAAATCACTCTGCTGAATGTTCAGTGTGCCTTTCCCTAGAATCCTTTAGTTTTCCAAGTGTGTGCCTATTTCCCTGAATAAATATGTTTCTGAATCTGGATGTTTTTAAAAAGTCTGTGTTAATGAAATCACAATCTGTGGATTCCTCTGCAAATTGTTTATTTAACACTGAATTCCTAAAATGCATCTATGTTTACTATAACTAATGAGCATATATTATGAATTATTGGATAATATGCTATTGAATAACACCAGCACATGTATCAAACATAGGATTATTTCCACTTTTTTTAAAATAGGAAATTCTCTCATGACCATTCTTCTGTATGTTTCCTGGTGTGTGCGTGCAAAGGATTCTTCGAGTGTACAGCTAAGAATAGAGTTGCTGCATCATGGGGTACGTATATCTTCATTCCTCCTAGAACATGTCAAATTTCTTCCTAAAGCCATTGTATAAATGTGTACTCCCATAGGAAGTATACAATTATTCTAGTTCTTCATATAATCAACACTGAATATTTCATACTTAAATTTTTGCTAATTGGTTGATATGAAGTGATATCTTAAAGTTCAATTAGAATTTCACTTATTATCAGTCCCACCTATTAACTTCTTCAAATATTTAATGGTTAATAAGATTCTGCTCTCTGGAAATTCTGGTTTTTTTTTTCCTATATTATCAGGTTATCTCTTTTTCTTAATGATTGGCAGGTATAAATTATACCAGTTTCAAATGTTCTCTTTAATTCATGATCTGTGTTTCCACTTGTTATGGCATATTTTCATAAGTGAATATTCCTGTTTAGATATAACAAGTTCTTCTGTTTAGATAAAACAACTTGTTTAGATATAACAAGTTCAAGGAAAAAAACAGACACACTTCCCTGTCCTTCAGCATCTCCCAGTTTGCTCAGACTCATGTCCATATAACTTGATATAACAAGTTCTATAAACAAGTTCTACAACTTGTAGAATTATTAGATAATATGCTATTGAATAATATTTATGTTTTTTCATATTCAGTTTCATTAGATCTTTGTTTATAAGGCGGGAGTCCAATTCCACTTTTTGAAATATGGATGGCTAATCATCTCGGCATGTGTTACTGTAGTTCTTTCTTTCTGCCATGACTGACAGTGCCATTTCTGTCATAAATCAAGTATTCACATAGCAATTTTGCTTCATGTGATGACACCGGTAATAATTTCATGTATTGCCTTCATTGTTGTTCAGTTGCTCAGATGTGTCTGACTTTTTGTGCCCCATGGACTGCGGGACACCACACCTCCCTGCCCTTCACCATCTACCAGAGTTTGCTCAAATTTACGTCCATTGAGTAGGTGATGCCATCCAACCATCTCATCCTCTGTCATCCCCTTCTCCTCCTGCCTTTAATCTTTCCTAGCATCAGGGTCATTTGGCCAGAGTATTGAAGTTTCAGCTTCAGCATCAGTCTTTCCAGTGAATATTCAGTGTTGATTTCCTTTTGGATTTACTGGTTTGATCTTCTTGCAGTTCAAGGGACTCCCAAGAGTCTTCTCCAGCACTTTAGTTTGAAGGCATCAATTCTCTGGCACTCAACCTTTTTTATTGTCCAGCTCTCACATCCATACTGGAAAAAACATAGCTTTGACTAGATGGATCTTCATAAGCAAAGTAATGTCTCTGTTTTTTAATGTTCTGTCTAGGTTTATCATTGCTTCTCTTCCAAGGAGCAAGTGTCTTTTAATTTCATGGCTGCAGTCACTATCTGCAATGATTTTGGAGCTCAAGAAAATAAGTTTGTCACTATTTCCATTGTTTCTCCATCTATTTGCCACGAAGTGATGGTACCAGATGCCATGATCTATTCTTTTTGAATGTTGAATTTTAAGCCAGCTTTTTCACTCTCCTCTTTCACCTTCATTAAGAGGCTCTTTAATTTCTCTTCACTTTCTGCCATAAGAGTGGTATCATCTGCATATGTGTGTTATTGAAATTTTTCCTGGCAATCTTGCCCACAATTTCACGAGATGTACTCTGCATTTAAATTAAATAAGCAAGGTGATGATATATAGCCTTGACACACTGCTTTCTCAATTTTGAACCAGCCTGTTATTCCATGTCTGGTTTTAACAGTTGCTTCTTAGCCAGCATGCAGGTTTCTCAGAAGGCAGGTAAGGTGGTCTAGTATTCCCATCTTTTAAAGAATTTTCCAGTTTTTTGTGATCTACACAATGGCTTTAGTGTAGTTAAGGAAGGAAAGTAGATGGTCTTTGTAGGTTTTAGTATATAGGATGTCTTAATCCAGTAAAAATAGTTGGAGAATGTTTTCTATTTTCTATATTCTGCAGTGGCAATAGTTTCCACATTTTCTGAATATGAAAAATGGGATTAGTTGTTTCTTGAATACATGTTAGAATTCGTTGGTTGAAAAAAAATTGAGACAGTATTTCCTTTTTTAAAGATACTATTTTGCAAATATATTTTAAGTTATAAAGTGAATCTGATTTTTTAAATATTTTTAGTCACCTTTTCAAGTTAATATTCATATAGAAATTCATTCATTTGCTTGATCTTTTCAAAATAATTGGCATAATACTTTTCAAGTTAAACATTAACTGTTATATTTTGATCAGTTTTTGATCGATTTTATTCATATTTAACATTATGAGTTGTAAAAATTTTCCCATTTTCTACGTTGTTTACTTTTTTCTGTTTTTGTGATTATTTGAATTTTATCCTCATTCAATTAAAATTATATATTTCATTTATCTGTAGTTTACTTCAGCAAGTTTAACATTTATTTAAGTCAATTACTATCACTGTTCTCACAAATATCATGTAGATGCTTTAAACTTGATCAAACATTTCTTAATGTTTCCCAAATCATCATTATTATTATACTTTCATATTTTCATTCCCACAGTAAGTATATAATATTGGACATGTATAAACAGACTGGTTCCAGAACAGTAAAGGAGTATGTCAAGGCTGTATATTGTCACTCTGCTTATTTAACTTATATGCAGAGCATATTATGTGACTATGCTGGATGAAGCATAAGCCGTAATCAAGATTGCCAGGAGAAATATCAATAACCTCAGATTTGTAGATGACACCACCCTTATGGCAGAAAGCAAAGAACTAAAGAGCCTCTTGATGAAAGTAAAAGAGGAGAGTGAAAAAGTTGGTTTAATACTCAACATTCAGAAAACTAAGATAATTGCATCCAGTCCCATCACTTCATGGGAAATAGATGGGGAAACAGTGAGAGACTATTTTGGGGGGCTCCAAAATCACTGCAGATGGTGGCTGTAGCCATGAAATTAAAAGACGCTTGCTCCTTGGAAGAAAAGCTATGACCAACCTAGACAGAATATTAAAAGGCAGAGACATTACTTTGCCAACAAAAGTTCATCTAACCAAAGCTAAGGTTTTTCCAATAGTCACGTATGGGTGTGATAGTTGGTCTATAAAGAAAGCTGAGCATTGAAGCATTGCTGCTTTTGAACTGTGGTGCTGGAGAAGACTCTTGAGAGTCCCTTGGACTGCAATAACATGCAACCAGTCAATCCTAAAAGAAATCAATCCTGAATATTCATTGCAAGGACTGATGCTAAAGCTGAAACTTCAGTACTTTGGGCCTCTGATATGAAGAACTGACTCATTTGAAAAGACCCTGATGCTGGGAAAGATTTTAGATGGGAGGAGAAGGGGATGACAGAGCATAAGATGGTTGGATGGCATCACCAACTCGATGGACATGAGTTTGAGCAAGCTCCAGGAGTTGATGATGGACAGGGAAGCCTGGCATGCTGCAGTCCATGGCGATGGAAAGAGTCAGACAGGATTGAGTGAGTGAACTGACTGAGTGATGTAGGTTGTGTTAATTTCAAATTCTGACATGCATATCAGGTTTCTTGCTTTTTATTTATGATGGTACCAAAGATGTCTTTGTGTTACCCTTTTCATTATGACAGAATTACACCTTGTAGGGCTTTTTTTTTTTTCCTATTTTTTAAAATCATTACTGAAATAGAGTTGATTTACAATGTTGTTTTAGTTTTTGGTGTACAACGAATTGATTCAGTTATGTATATATACACAAATTTATTCTTTTTTAGTCTCTTTTCCATTAGAGGTTATCACAAGATATTGAATATGTTGCCCTGTGCTATATAGTAGGAACTAGTTTGTAGAATTTCATATGAAATGTATTTGTGGCAATACCTCATATTTTGTCTATTTAAATATCTGTATATTCTCTTTCACAGAGTAACTTTCAGGTGGATTAAATATGATTTTCTCAGAATATCTGTGATATTATTTCAAAATGTTGTGGCTTCCACTGTTACTTCAGAAATTACCTATGTCTAGTTGCAGTTGCTTTGAGGACAATCTTTTCTTTCTCTGTGTCAATTTATAAAAGATTAACTTTGGTTCCTGTGCTACAAGTTCACTTTGGTGTACCTAGGAGTAAAATCCTATCATGTATCTCATTTGGGAGTTTATATGCTTCTGTGAATTCTTTCTTTTTACCAGCTTTGAGTTTTTATTATGGTCATTATTTTTTCACGTAGTTTTGTGTTTATTGTGTCTCCTCTTCTCTGAAATTCTGATTAAAGCATTTTAGAATTTTCTCATTCTAAACTCCTTGTATCTTAACCATAGTTTTGTTTGTTTTTGCTTTTACTTTTAATCTCTTTGTGAATAATGACTTCAGTTATATATTCAAGAGTGATTTTTAGTTCTGTGTTATACCTATTTACATAGCCATTGAGTTTCTAATTTCTGTTTTATATGTTTCTTTATGTTTATCTAGGTTAATATTCAGTCAACTTAGGCTCCTTTACTGGAGTTAGTCTTGCTTTTTTTTTTAAATCTCATTCACCTTTAATTTCCTATCATTAAATATGCTTGATTTTGTAAACTGACATCTTTACAGTTTTTATTTTTCTTCCAGTTATTTACGATAGGCCACACTCATGGTATGCATGCCCAGGTGCTCAGTTGTTTCATGACACTTTGCAGCGCCATGAACTGTAGCCCTCCAGCTCTTCTGTCCATGGAATTTTCCAAACAGGAATACTGCCGTGTGTTACCATCTATTCCAGAGGATAGTGGCTGTTAATTGTGATCTTTTTGACTATGGACTCAATTTTCTTAGAAATTTTTTTTCTGGTAATTCTTACAGAGTTACATAGTTTTATGGTAACAAAAGTAAAAATTTAATATAATCAGCTAATGCCCCAAATTGAAAGTTGGCTTCACTGCTCCTTATTCTTCTCTAGGTTCTCATTTCCTTAATATTTGATTGGATCAAAGGTTCAGAACATAAATATATGTTTTATATCTCACACACACATATATATAGGGTTTGAGTTGTTTTAGTTGGAATATTTGGTAAGATTACCTAGAATGTCATATTATCCTATAGCAATTTTATCTTCCTCTTTTTATAATCAATTTTCAATTTAATAGTCTACTGGAAGGAAAGGATGCTTTTTTATTTCTGCCTAGTAATCATATATTTTATTGTTTATATTTTTACTCAGTTATACTAAATTATGCTTCATAGTATATTTTGCCTAAATAGCATACTTTTTTGAATTAAAAAAATCTTCACTGGGGGATATTTTGGAGAAGAAATATTCAAATTGGAAGACTTACTAGGTATGGTGTTCTGGTTTGAACTGAAGCACATCACCTCTTTCTGTCACTTTTCTGCCTGGTCCAGATGGCAAAGTTACTTGACTTGCCTGGTGTCTGGCTGAGTTAAGTGTGAACTGTTTGAAATTCAATCAGTAGAAGATGGAAGTGATGGCTTTTGGGCAGGGGAAAACATTTTGATAATTTATCAAGTATTTTATTTAGATGACCATGAAAACTACAAGCTATGTTATACTGTGATAAACCTGACACTTTTGGCATTAGATTAAAATGAATTTTCCACTCAAAAAATCAATGATATGCTTCTTCTTTTTCCTCTATTAAGGAAATAATCCCCAATTTTTTTGGCTTAGAGTTTGTAGATTAATTACATGCATGATGTTTTGGCTTCATTTCTGTGCATTTTAATAGACTCTAAATACAGTAGATAAGAAAACGTTATGTACAAGGAAAGTATTGCTTTCATGGTTCAGATTGATTTTTTGTACAGGCACAAATTATACCTTGAGAAAATGGAAACATTGGCCTGCTCTTGCATTTTGTTTTAAATATATGATTTTAAATCAACTTTCATAATTACATTGAGCTATTAATATAACAACTTTCATAAGATTTGTTTGATTTAGAAGACAAACGTACCTTGGGGATATTCATGGGACTGTTCAATGTCATATTTGTATAAGTATAGGAAATAGCTTTTAGAACTAAAAGAAGTCTTCATATTACTTCTATTTTACTGTGTTTAAGTGTTTGGAGAAT
>SJYC01090715.1:0-19322 GCA_006408675.1 Madoqua kirkii | reverse complement strand
AAATCGATTTCCCCTTTTTAATAAGACTTTATATTTTCTAACACATTGAACCATTTCTTTTTTCATGTAAATATGCTTCCATCAGATATCCTTTTTCAGTCCCCAAAACTTTAACATTTCTAGTAGTTCAAATCTATCATGATAAATTCTCTCAGCTTTTGTTTGTATAAAAATACATCTATTTTTTTCTTTATTTTTGAGGAATATTTTTGCTGCTGTAGAATTCTAGATTGACAGGTCTTTTTCCTGTCAGCATTTCCTTAATGTCTTTCAGCATTTCATTGTCTTTTGACTTCCTTGCTTCTAATGACAACTTAGTATATTTATCTTTGTTATCCTATACATAATTGTGTCTTTTTGTCTGACTGTGTCTTTTTTTTAAATACTTTATTCTATTTTACAATACTGTATTGGTTTTGCCATACATTGACATGAATCAGCCACAGGTGTACACGATTTCCCAATGCCGAAGCCCCCTCCCACCTCCCAACCCACACATTAATGTCTTTCAGCATTTCATTGTCTTTTGACTTCCTTGCTTCTAATGACAACTTAGTATATTTATCTTTGTTATCCTATACATAATTGTGTCTTTTTGTCTGACTGTGTCTTTTTTTTAAATACTTTATTCTATTTTACAATACTGTATTGGTTTTGCCATACATTGACATGAATCAGCCACAGGTGTACACGATTTCCCAATGCCGAAGCCCCCTCCCACCTCCCAACCCACACAATTTCCCTGGATCATCGGTGCACCAGCCCCAAGCATCCTGTATCCTGTATTGAACACAGACTGGCGCTTCGTTTCTTATATGATAGTATACATGCTTCAGTGCCATTCTCCCAAATCATCCCACCCTCTCCCTCTCCCTCAGAGGCCAAAAGTCCGTTCTGTACCTCTGTGTCTCCTTTGTTGTCTCACATACAGGGTCATTGTTACCATCTTTCTAAATTCCATATGTGTGTGTGTCTGACTGTGTTTTAAACTTTTCTCTTTACCTTTGTTTTTTTCACAGTCTGAATATGATGAGCCCTGGTGTGAGTTTTGCTTTGTTTTCTGCTTTTTCTGCTTGAGTTTTTTTGTGCTTCTTTCTTCTGTAGGTCTACTGTTTTTACCCAATTTCAAAAATGTTCTTCGTCTATTTTTTAAAATATTTTCCTTCCCAATCTCTCTCTCTTCTCTTGGAACTTCAATTGCAGAAATGTTAGACTGACTGACATTTTCCCACACAGTTCTGAGGTTCTGGTTATTTATATTCTGTTTTTTTCTCTGTATGCTTCAGTTGGTTAGTTCTTATTGCCTTGTCTTCAGTTTATTGATCTTTTTTCCTGCAGTGTCCAAATTGCTATTTAACCTATCTAGAGAATTTCACTTTGCAAATATTTTATTTAGCAGCTCTAGAATTTACATATGATTCTTCTTTATAGATTTTTTTCTGATGAAATTTCACTTCTTCTTCACTCCATCCTTTACTTTAAATTCTGAACCAGAATATAATAAATAATATGGTATACTATCACTGCAGATGGTGATTGCAGCCATGAAATTAAAAGATGCTTACTCCTTGGAAGGAAAGTTATGACCAACTTAGAGAGCATATTCAAAAGCAGAGACATTACTTTGCCAACAAAGGTCTGTCTAGTCAAGGCTATGGTTTTTCCTGTGGTCATGTATGGATGTGAGAGTTGGACTGTGAAGAAAGCTGAGCACCAAAGAACTGATGCTTTGAAGTGTGGTGTTGGAGAAGACTCTTGAGAGTCCCTTGGACTGCAAGGAAATCCAACCAGTCCATTCTGAAGAAGATCGGTCCTGGGTGTTCTTTGGAAGGAATGATGCTGAAACTGAAACTCCAGTACTTTGGCCACCTCATGCGAAGAGTTGACTCATTGGAAAAAACTCTGATGCTGGGAGAGATTGAGGGCAGGAGGAGAAGGAGACAATAGAGGATGAGATGGCTGGATGGCATCACTGACCCAATGGACATGAGTGTGAGTGAACTCCAGGAGTTGGTGATGGACAAGGAGGCCTGGCGTGCTGCAGTTCATGGGGTTGCAAAGAGTCGGACACGACTGAGCAACTGAACTGATAGCAATAATTTCATGTTCTTGTCTGCTGCTGCTGCTAAGTCACTTCAGTCGTGTCCAACTCTGTGCGACCCCATAGACGACTGCCCACCAGGCTCCCCTGTCCCTGGGATTCTCAAGGCACGAACACTGGAGTGGGTTCTTGTCTGCTAATTCAACATATTTTTCCTGTGTCTGTTTACACTGATTGTTTTGTTCCTGGTTGTGGAACCAGGAACAACCTTTCTTCCTTCTTATTTGCCTGTCTAGGAATTTTGATTGTATTTCAAACATTGAATGCTATGCTGTTGAGATCCTGAATGCTGTTTTTCTTTAAAGAGTGTTAACTGATTTTCTGGTGGACAATTTGCTGGCTAATACACTTGATCTTAGTGAGATTTTTGGGGAGGGGGTGGGTTTAGCCTTTCCCACTAGCTTGGCAGAACTCCAGTGTCCCTGAGCATCGTACCAATCTCCATTCAGCTCTCGACCACACAGTAGTTGTTCTCAGCCCTGTACCTGCACTTATAGGATGTATAAGTGAGTGGATAAGTGGATAGGTGGGTGAATGAATATATGGATGGATGAATGGATAATTTAAAGTGAAGTCAAGGTGGGGCTGGGAAGAAAACAAAATGGAACAGTAGACCGGAGTGACAGATGGTCAGAGCCCTCTGAACAGAGAAGTAGCTGGACATGCAGTTATTGGTGAGGGGTTTTCTGGGCAGAGGGACGGAGAAAACATGAGCCAAGACCCTGAGATTGGAGCAAGGACCCATAAGAGGTGACTGGAGCATGGGGGTGAGGGAAAAGATGGGAGGTGATAGAACTGATGAGACCCAAAGCCTGGTGTGGTATGACATGCCCAGTGTTTAAAAATATGAAATAGATGCCAAATTTGAAAATTTGGGATATTTCACATCAAAATCTGGACTCTCTGTTGTCCTAAAATTTGGCATTGTTAGTGCCACCAGGTTTATAATCTGGAACCTAGAGGCACTGCCCTACTGCCAACTGGGCAAGAATCTCCCACCCCTGCCTGGGCCCAGTAAGACCCTCAGCCCTTTCGTAAGGGGTGGGATCTGTATACCCAAGCCCCTCACTGCACCTGCACCTTGCCTTTCCTGGATCCTATAGGACAGAGGCCTCTGTGCTCCTGCACCCTGACTCCAGGTCCAGCTCAGCCCATCCTCTGGGCCTTTTGCTTCTGCCTTCTTGCTAGCTACCATTTCTCGATCTCATGTCAACTCAAGAGCCCCATGTGGCTGGAGCAGAGTGACAGAGAGGGTGGAAGTCTCTCAGACTTCAGGGAGGAGCCCTTTCCCTCTGAACCACATGAGGACCTGGATGGATGAGGGAAGGACACAGTCTGGCTGAGGGAGAATGGAGTATGGGGGACAGATGGAGTGAAGGTGGGGAGAGGATCAGATTTACAATTGCCTTTGGGGTCCCCTGGGGCAGAGGAGAGAGAGTTCCAGGTTCGCTGCCTATGTGTCCCTCGTTCCATTCCTACCCCAAATGTGTAGCCAAGACAGTCCTGTCTGGCCTGCTCAACCCCGCTCAGACTCATACCCAAACCCTCAGGGAGCCCTGCCCACTTCCCTCCAGGCCCTGAGGGTTCTCAGTCCTTGGGCTGCATGCCAGACCCCCTGGGGCTGCTGTCCCATGATGCAGGCGCTCAACTGCATACCCCATGCCAAAGCAACAGCCTAGAACATCCTGCATCCCCAGCGGCCCATGAGCAAGTCATTAAGACCTAGCAGAGCTTTATAAATGTGGCTTAAAGTTAAGTACATAAGAAAATCTCTGTAATTTCCCGCCGGGCAATGGAGATGTTGTCTGGTTCCTACAGGCCATAATTTTTGGGGAGAGAAACGTTTTTTTCCCCACAAATGATGGGAAGTCGGTGGTTACAGTTACGGCTGGCTGTTGACGTTGGGAAGCTGTTCTGATGCCCAGAATCCCACCTACCTCAGCTAAATGGTATCTTTATGAAATTAGCAGAAAGCGGCTGCACTGAGGGGAGGCAAAAAAAAGAGAAATGAACTTTCAAATTTTAAGTATAATTGGAAAACTGACCTTTGGAAAATATTTTCCCACCTCAGCCCCACACTGGGGAAGAATGGGCGCTTTATGCTGAGGGTGTGCGGCGACCTTGAGGAATTAGCTGGTCTCTCTGGAGGTAGAAGCAGAGCGGTGTGATGGGTTGTCGGGTCCCTCTGGGCATCCTCGGGTTACAGGGCTTGTGGTCAGTGACCAAGAGGTGCCAAGATCGCTGAGGTCGCCCAGAGCAGGGTGCGTGGAAGAGCAGCTGAGGATGGGACCCTGCCCAAGAGCTCTTGGAGGGTCCTGCAGTGGAAAGCGCCCTGCTGGGCTGGGCAGCTGGGTAGCTGCAGGCCTGCTTCCTATACCTCGGTCCATCAGCTCAGAATATGTCAGAAAGCACTTTGGGGTGTGACCCTGCATCCAGTTCTGGGCTGACAGAGCTGAAGTGTCATCGAGGCCTGCAGAGGGAGGGGAGAAGGAGGTGCTAATGGAGCTTCCAAGATATGCCCAGGTCCCTGCTAGGTGCTGGGGGACTACAATAGAGCCCAATTCCATCCATCAACTTGACAGACAACTATTCGAGCCTTGAATGTACAGTTACATCACCTCTGAGCCTTGGTTCTCTTGTCTATAAAGTGGGATAATAATGGGAAGAAGAAACAAGAGTCAGTCTGGGGGATCCCAGATGTCCCTCTTGTTGCTTAGTTTTCTGTGACTCCACTGGCAGTTGAGCCCTGGCTTTTCAAACTTCACCCCTCGCTCCATTACGACTCTGGGTAGATACTTTGAACACTGTGGAGGCTGGAACAGCCTGCACAGACTGGGATAGAGCTGCAGGGACCTCTCTCTTCCAGGGACCCCTATCCATCTGCCCCCATGTTGCTGACTCAGGCTCCTGGCCCCCCTGAGAACAGTGATGCTTGTTCTGTTCTCAGTCCAGAGACGCATAAAGTGTAAGAGCATGACTGCTTGGCTGTCCTGGGGCCTCTGGAGGGAGGTGCACAGGAGGGCTGGACTCTCCTTCAAATTCAACTTGGATGCTGTTTTGTTTCCAGATCCTGCATGCAAACCCAGGTGGTTCTGTACCCCCGTGGGGCCCCCTGGGTCTGTTCTAACCCCTCCTCACTGTCAATGTTCACAGGCCTGTTGCACACAGGGTCTGCTCCATGCCCTCTTCTGAGTACTCTCTCTGTATAATCTACTCTTTCTACAGCCGTAGGAAAGAGGCATATGTCTTTCAATGAGGAACCCCTGCTAAGTGCCAAAAGAGAATTAGGGACAGATCCTGGCCGCCAGCTGTATGTTTAAGGTCAGTCCCACTCTCAGTGCCTCTGGGAGCTGGCATCTCTGCCTTGTGCTAACACTAGATGTGAGTTAACGGGTATACAGCAACAACACCTACGTGACTTCAGCTGGTTTGTTTGCACGACGATTGGGGACAGGCAGTGGGAAGCAGATGGCAGGACTTCTTCCACATCCCAGCGGGTTCAGGTGTCTTTCCCCTCCATTTTGGGGTGTCTGCCGTTTTCACCCCTCCATTCCCTGCAGCTTCACTGGCCAGTCTGTCCAGGTTCCTGGGCACAACAGTGACAGTGACTTTCCTTTATGTTGCCTACATGCCCCGAATGAGTCCCTTTCCTCCTCATGGCCCCACGTTAGGTGCTATCATCACCCTGCTTGCAGATGGGGAAACTGAGGTACACCCAGTCATGTCTACAAGCACAAGGGTCTGTTCCAGCCATTTCCCACCACCTCCCAAAGCCCTGCCTGGGGAGCCCAAGGAGGGAGGCAGGGCAGGGCAGATTTGTCACGTGTCCTCTTTGGAAGAAAGGAGAGTTCACTAATTACCGTTCACTAATTACCACTCAAGCAATTTCCATAATTGCCTCAAGAAAGGGTTTTATCAGCTGAACGTGAGCAGAAACAGCCTCAGGGAGAAAAGCTAAAGATTTGCGCTCAGGGAGCACAAACCAAAGGAAATAAATCACACAGGCCACAGGGAGTCCTGGAGCCTGCGTCTAGTCCACGCCACCCCCTTACTGCCCCCTCCCCCACTCCATGCCTCTCCACAGAAAGGGAAACCAAGCCCCAGCGAGGCAGGCAGGCGGTCAGGTCAAGCGCATGCAGAAATTCCATGCAAAACAGAAGATGGGTATGTGTGGCCGGTCCTGCTGGGTAGCGTGGAAATCCATCGCGGGCACATTACCGGTCGCTCTTGAAAGCTCTCCCAAAGACAGCGCACGTTTCCTTGAAGCTAATTGCTTTAGTTTGAGGTAATATTCGTCACAGAAACACCAGCAGTAACCTTTGGTCTTGGCAAATTCTCCCCTCAATCATGTAACGTAAACAGCGATAAACGAGGGCTTTTTAAGGCTTTCTTCATAATGCGTTGCACATGCATTTGTTACCGAATCTGCGTGAGCTCCAAGCTCTGAAACCTGAGCGCGGTTGGGAGGTGAGCGGCTGGGCCGCTGGAGGTGGGGTCAGGGTTCCCCAGAGACAGCCAAGCCTGGCTGGCCTCTTCCCTGCTTCCCTCCTCAGCCCTCCCCCTGCTTCCCTTCCTTCTCCTGGGCAGGTGGGCAGGCGGGGGAGTGGCTCTAGTTCCTTGGTTTCTCTCTCCCTTTCTCTTATTCAGTTTCCCTGAGTCTCACCTCCCTCCCTTATCCCCCGGCCTCAACCTCCTCCACCCCCTTCTCTCTCTCTCATTCTCTCCTTTCCTTTCTTGTCTGTCTGATTCTCTTTCAGTCTCTCTATCGCTCATTGTCTCTGCACTGCCTGTATCTCTCCTCTTGTTCCTCTCTTTCCTTATATGTCCAATGCTGACTTTTAATCTCTGTTCCCCTCTGTCCATCTCCAGGCTCTCGTCCTCCAACTCTGCCTTCCAGCTTGTACACGCTCCCTTCCAGCACAGGTCCTGTGAAGAGCAAGGCTCCTCTTCACTTCTTAGCCCTGGGGACTCAGAGGGAGCTTGACATGTCCCCCAGGCCTGGGGTAGGGGACAATTTCAGCAGTGGAGGATGAATGAAGTATATTGTTGGAGGTGGGGAAAACCTACAAGAAGGGCTACTGTATTTTGGTGGAAGTGAAGAAATCAAGGTTGGCTGCATGGAGGTGGTGACTTCTGAGCAGTCTTGAAGGAGGATAGTAAGTGGTTGCCTGGAGACAGTAAAAGCAGGGGGCCGTTGCCGCAAAGGGCACATGGGGCAAAATCAGGGCTAGCCTTTAGATTGGGATGGCTGGAAGGGTCCGGACAAGGAGGGTAGGCAGTCATGGGATGTGAGAGGTGGGGAATGGGCACTGCTTTGTGGACAGAGAGGGCATAACTAGGGCTCTGGGTAAGAGGCAGGGCATGGCAGGGAGGGTCAATCCATACCACAGAATTTGGGCAGCCCCATTGTTGGGCAAGAAAGGTGGGACAGTTGGCTAGAGTTCCAGGGCCCTTGAGGAAAGAAGCAGCTGGGGCAGGGGCCACCACAAACCTGGACAGCAGGGACCTGGCCACGCCACTGTGAGCACTCTCGTGAGGCCTTTCATCACCAGACCTTATTTCTCTCCTGAATGTTGGAGTGCTCCTGTGAAACAACTGGGAGGATTCAGGGGCATTGTGGACAGGACACCTCTGGCATTGGCCTAGATGACATCACCCACCCGAGTGGCTGCCACACACCCCTGGCACTCATTCACTCCCTGCAGTCATGAGACAACCAGAGACTGGCTCTTGTGTCTCCATATTTTCAAGGCTTAGAAACAGAGGCACACGGAGGTTCAACAATGGGCCCAGGACCATGAAGCTAGATGACACAGGGCCAGGATAAGAGCCCCACCCTGTGTCCACACCCCTGCACTGTAACCCTGTGAGTGTAGTTCTAGGGGGGAACCAGACCCCAGATCTGGGGTGTACTGCTCTTTTCCTAGTTGTGTCTAGGACCCTCATGGCAAAAAGAGTGGATGGGGGCGGAAGTGGATCCCAGAAGTGGATCCCAACCTATCACCTGGCTCCTGTAACCCACTTCCCATCCCAGATGATTCCTGAAGCAGCCCACTCACAGGAGGGCAAACGGGCAGGGGGCCAGTTGAGAGGGGGCCTACCCCTTGAGAGAGTGCATATGTGAATGGGGGAGACACATCCAGGGGGCTGGGCTGGTCAGAAGGCAGGAAGGGTGGGCAGGGAACAGAGCAGAGCAGAGAGGAGCAGTCTACGTGAAGACAGGAGCTGCCCTCGTCCAATCAAGCCTGGATCTCACTAGTCCCCGAGAGAGGATGTCCAGAGGCCAAGCAGGGACCAGCAGTCCAGACCTAATCCTATGGATGAATTATTCAATGCCTCCCTTTCTTTATTCATTGAGAGATATTCAACATTTACAGATAGACAGTAAAAGATTGAAAAATAATGAGTGACTCAGAATTAAAAGCTTCGGATCCCAAGTGAAAATGTTCAGAAACACACGTCGCTGTTTCCCCTGGGATGTCTGCTGGACTTTCCTTGTGCTATGGAATCCATCTCCATTGGCAGTAGGCCTGCCTGCTTGTCTACAAGCCACGCTTTTCACTGCCCATGCCTCAGGCATCTCTTCACACCAGTAAGGAGTTCACTTCTGCCAGGGCCCTGCGGTCCTGGGCTGGAATCCAGGCTACAGGAGCCCGTGTCAGGGAGAGGGATCGGGGATGCCGTGAAATGCCACGTGCCTGTGTGCTCAGTCTCTCAGTCGTATCTGACTCTTGCGACCCTATGGACTATAGCCCGCCAGGCTCCTCTGTCTATGGGATTCTCCAGGCAAGAATACTGGAATGGGTTGCCACGCCTTCCTCCAGGAAATCTTCCCCACCCAGGGATCAAACCCACATCTATTACATCTCCTGCATTGGCAGGATGGCTCTTTACCACTAGCGCCACCTAAAAAGCCCATGAAATGCCACAGGACTGTATCGAAAGTCCATCATCTTCCCCACAACCTGCCAGTCTAAGCCGTAAGCCTTGGAGTCAACCTCCACCCTTTCTTCACCCATCATCCCCCATCTGCCCTACTCACCCCCATGACCCACTCCCCACAGAGTGGGCCCTGTCTCTCAGAGAAAACAACCCTACAGTGGTCCGCAAGTGCCCGCCTGCTCTGACCTCTGAGATGCTGCCTGGCCTCAACTCCCCCAGGTCTATCCCCAAGTATTACCTTCTCAGGGGCCCTGCTTTGTTTCTTTTATAGTTTTCCTCCTCCGTATTTCTAGAGTCACTTTCTGTCCCCAGAGCTGGATGTGGGTCCTGAGGACAAGGATCTTGCCTGGTGGAGCTCAGCTGATGTCTGTGGGGCAGGTGTCAGCCCCATTCCCACATGTCCTACTGTGGACCAGGCTTGTCTCTGAGGAGGCGCCCAGACACGGAGGCGAGAGCAGGCTGGGAGTGCTGTAGGGGAACTGGGAGCTGACAGGAGGACCCTGGGAGGAAGCATCAGGAGGGATGGGAAGGATTGGCCTGTGTGTGGGGAGGTGGGCTGCAGACTGGTTCCAGGAGCCAGAGCCCTGGTACAGGGCAGAGGGGGTGCTGGAGACCTGCACTTTCATCTGAGGGCTCTTCCTGCGGACACCTCCGGCCCCCTGATGTCCCACACCCCTTAGGGAAGCCACAACCTCTTGCTGAGCTCAGGACTTGCCCAGCTCCAGGCTGCTCCAGGAAGGGACAGGAAGGCCTCGGCAGGATCCCAAGTGAAAATGTTCAGAAACACACGTCGCTGTTTCCCCTGGGATGTCTGCTGGACTTTCCTTGTGCTATGGAATCCATCTCCATTGGCAGTAGGCCTGCCTGCTTGTCTACAAGCCACGCTTTTCACTGCCCATGCCTCAGGCATCTCTTCACACCAGTAAGGAGTTCACTTCTGCCAGGGCCCTGCGGTCCTGGGCTGGAATCCAGGCTACAGGAGCCCGTGTCAGGGAGAGGGATCGGGGATGCCGTGAAATGCCACGTGCCTGTGTGCTCAGTCTCTCAGTCGTATCTGACTCTTGCGACCCTATGGACTATAGCCCGCCAGGCTCCTCTGTCTATGGGATTCTCCAGGCAAGAATACTGGAATGGGTTGCCACGCCTTCCTCCAGGAAATCTTCCCCACCCAGGGATCAAACCCACATCTATTACATCTCCTGCATTGGCAGGATGGCTCTTTACCACTAGCGCCACCTAAAAAGCCCATGAAATGCCACAGGACTGTATCGAAAGTCCATCATCTTCCCCACAACCTGCCAGTCTAAGCCGTAAGCCTTGGAGTCAACCTCCACCCTTTCTTCACCCATCATCCCCCATCTGCCCTACTCACCCCCATGACCCACTCCCCACAGAGTGGGCCCTGTCTCTCAGAGAAAACAACCCTACAGTGGTCCGCAAGTGCCCGCCTGCTCTGACCTCTGAGATGCTGCCTGGCCTCAACTCCCCCAGGTCTATCCCCAAGTATTACCTTCTCAGGGGCCCTGCTTTGTTTCTTTTATAGTTTTCCTCCTCCGTATTTCTAGAGTCACTTTCTGTCCCCAGAGCTGGATGTGGGTCCTGAGGACAAGGATCTTGCCTGGTGGAGCTCAGCTGATTCTGTGGGGCAGGTGTCAGCCCCATTCCCACACGTCCTACTGTGGACCAGGCTTGTCTCTGAGGAGGCGCCCAGACACGGAGGCGAGAGCAGGCTGGGAGTGCTGTAGGGGAACTGGGAGCTGACAGGAGGACCCTGGGAGGAAGCATCAGGAGGGATGGGAAGGATTGGCCTGTGTGTGGGGAGGTGGGCTGCAGACTGGTTCCAGGAGCCAGAGCCCTGGTACAGGGCAGAGGGGGTGCTGGAGACCTGCACTTTCATCTGAGGGCTCTTCCTGCGGACACCTCCGGCCCCCTGATGTCCCACACCCCTTAGGGAAGCCACAACCTCTTGCTGAGCTCAGGACTTGCCCAGCTCCAGGCTGCTCCAGGAAGGGACAGGAAGGCCTCGGCGGGCCTCATGCTGCTCAGATATCAAGCAAATTGAAAATTGAACCAATTTAAGGTAAAAGGCAGACCAGAAAGTGATTTTCTGAGAGATTGCCATCTCTTTATCCATCATCCCTCATCCCTTATGGCTGGAGTGTCAGCAGACTCTGGGTGCCGCCTCACAGGAGGCTCCCTGAGGACCTCTGGCCTCTTGCCTACCCTCCAAAGTCCTTTTGTCCATGGGAAAGTTCCTGCAGACACCCCTCTCTTTCAGAGGCCACTTTTTCAACACTGACCTCTGACCTTCTACCTCCCACCTGGATCTGGCATTATCCTTATCTTCAGACAGTGCAGATGTTTCTCCTATACCCCGAACCAAGACTGAAACCACCCCTCGTTTCTTCAAGGATTCTGTAACACAGTGCCTGCTGCTCCAGACAGAACCCTCGAGTTCAGGCCATCTGCTCTTAGCATCAGTCTTCATGGGGCCTCAGCTTTTCATCTGTAAGATGGTCATAAACTCCCCCAGATGTGTTGAGGAGCTTCAGTGGGATGCAGCTGACAATGCCTGGCACAGGCATGTGCAATGGGGGTGGGTGGGGAAGACAGTTGGTGACAGTGAGGAGAGTGATCTGTGTGTGTGTGTGTGTGTGTGTGCGCAGTGTAAAGGTATGCTTATATTATGCATGCATGTGTGTCGATAAATATATGTGTATACATGTATGCATACATACCTGTGGGCATGTATTTATATGTTTCCATCACCGGCTTTATCACACTAACCCTACAGGTTTTCATTTCTAGATCGGCATTTGTCTCAAACATTTACCCAGGGACTTGGCTGCCATTAGCCCAAAGCTAAAGGATACTGGAGTCTCTGCCTGGGCCTCTGTTCTGAGCTGGCCAGGATGCCAAGGGCCTCTGTCACTTTTAAGAGTGTTCTCATTTCACACAGATCCCAGAGAGGACAAGGATGGGGTATGAAGACAGCCTTGTTGAGACAGAAGGAGCTGAAGTAGGCCAGGGGAATGGAAGAGAATATTCAGTGAACACACTGCTTGGAGGACCAAGTGGCAATAAGAGGCACGGATGACCCTTACAAATGCAAGGCTGAGCATAAAAAGTAAAAACTCAAATTAAAACTTCCATGCACAGAACAATGTATGTTCAAGAATAAATCCTGGACAAAAAGCAGCACCAAACCATTAGGGGGGGGCTTCTAGGACAGAACAGGGGAAAGTCAAAACCAGCCCATACAGGCAAGGCCCCTGAACTGAGGACTTTGGTTAACTCACCTGGACAGTGGTGGCCACAATTTACACACAAAAGACAGAAGCCTGTGAAACTCTGTCAAAGTTGGACTTGAGAGTATCACTCAGGGCTGGAGTTCCCTGGGGCTTCTGGAAGTTTCCCACTTGACTGTATGAGGGGTGATTTGACCTGTGCTTCTGGCCCGAGTTCCCATCTGCACATCCCCACCAGGAGTCCCGGCTCCAGAAGCAACGCTGCAGAACTAATGGACGCCTCTGGGCCTGCTCCGTGAGCCCCCCTCCTGTCCCTGGCCTGGCAGTGCGGAGAGCAGAGAGTCGCAGGGCTCCAGTGTCTGTTGCATATTAGAGGCCGTCTGCCTCGGGGCTGGAGAAGGAAATGCCTCCTCCTGGCCCCGCCTGCCCCCGTGGCCCACCTTCCCTCCTCTGAGAGCCCCAGACCAGAGCCTGGACACCGGGCTCCACCTGCCTCCTCGCTGCCCAGGAAACCAAGACAGGGGCAGAAACAGTCTAAGTGGGCAGGCCCAGAGGCAGGGCCACGGTCTGCCCTGGGCAAGGGCCTGGGTCACAAAACACTACCAAGTGTTAACCCAAAGGAGAGTGTCGATAAATATATGTGTATACATGTATGCATACATACCTGTGGGCATGTATTTATATGTTTCCATCACTGGCTTTATCACACTAACCCTACAGGTTTTCATTTCTAGATCGGCATTTGTCTCAAACATTTACCCAGGGACTTGGCTGCCATTAGCCCAAAGCTAAAGGATACTGGAGTCTCTGCCTGGGCCTCTGTTCTGAGCTGGCCAGGATGCCAAGGGCCTCTGTCACTTTTAAGAGTGTTCTCATTTCACACAGATCCCAGAGAGGACAAGGATGGGGTATGAAGACAGCCTTGTTGAGACAGAAGGAGCTGAAGTAGGCCAGGGGAATGGAAGAGAATATTCAGTGAACACACTGCTTGGAGGACCAAGTGGCAATAAGAGGCACGGATGACCCTTACAAATGCAAGGCTGAGCATAAAAAGTAAAAACTCAAATTAAAACTTCCATGCACAGAACAATGTATGTTCAAGAATAAATCCTGGACAAAAAGCAGCACCAAACCATTAGGGGGGGGCTTCTAGGACAGAACAGGGGAAAGTCAAAACCAGCCCATACAGGCAAGGCCCCTGAACTGAGGACTTTGGTTAACTCACCTGGACAGTGGTGGCCACAATTTACACACAAAAGACAGAAGCCTGTGAAACTCTGTCAAAGTTGGACTTGAGAGTATCACTCAGGGCTGGAGTTCCCTGGGGCTTCTGGAAGTTTCCCACTTGACTGTATGAGGGGTGATTTGACCTGTGCTTCTGGCCCGAGTTCCCATCTGCACATCCCCACCAGGAGTCCCGGCTCCAGAAGCAACGCTGCAGAACTAATGGACGCCTCTGGGCCTGCTCCGTGAGCCCCCCTCCTGTCCCTGGCCTGGCAGTGCGGAGAGCAGAGAGTCGCAGGGCTCCAGTGTCTGTTGCATATTAGAGGCCGTCTGCCTCGGGGCTGGAGAAGGAAATGCCTCCTCTGGCCCCGCCTGCCCCCGTGGCCCACCTTCCCTCCTCTGAGAGCCCCAGACCAGAGCCTGGACACCGGGCTCCACCTGCCTCCTCGCTGCCCAGGAAACCAAGACAGGGGCAGAAACAGTCTAAGTGGGCAGGCCCAGAGGCAGGGCCACGGTCTGCCCTGGGCAAGGGCCTGGGGCACAAAGCACTACCAAGTGTTAACCCAAAGGAGGGCAGGAGGGTAAAGGATGACTA
Source organism: Madoqua kirkii (assembly GCA_006408675.1). Taxonomy (NCBI): domain Eukaryota; kingdom Metazoa; phylum Chordata; class Mammalia; order Artiodactyla; family Bovidae; genus Madoqua; species Madoqua kirkii. The sequence goes on along the minus strand of SJYC01090715.1, from coordinate 5,212 downwards.
ACACAGACCCACACCACACACATATACATTACACCATACCACACATACACACACACATACCACACGCACATATATACATACTATATCTCCCCCACATATACACACATGGCCACAAGCACATATGCACACATGGACACACACATATGCAGACACATACCATATATTCACACACACATGTATATACACAACACACACATAATATACTATACACACCTATACATACACATATATATATACATCATATACACATACACAACACACGTTGTATATATGCATCCCACGTACATATGCACACATGCATACACACTTCTACACATTCACACAGTCACACACACACATGCTTGCACACACACACAAAGTACTGAGCTTCCACACTGCCCTGGGCCATGGAAGTCTGTCCTCAGCTCTCACAATGGCCCTGGGGCTCCATGGCTGGAACACAGCCTGCTGGATCTTGATGACTGTAAACAACGGTCTCTGACCCTCTGCTCCAACTCAGCCACCTCCCTCCCTCTGCAGGTTCAGAAACTGAGGTCCAGAGAGAGGAGACTTACCTGGGACAACCTAGTTGGCAGGTAATGAGATGGAGGGAAATGGCAACTCACTCCAGTATTCTTGCCTGGAGAATCCCATGGACAGAAGAGCCTGGCAGGCTGCAATTCATAGGGTCGCAGAGAGTCAGACATGACTGAAGCGACTGAGCACATCTATAATAGATTACCACAAACTGAGCACCTTAAACAGCACAAATTCATTCTCTTACCCTTGTGTAGGCCCAGAAATTCAGAAGCCTGGGGTCAGAGGGACTCAGCTGGCTCCCCTGCCTGGGCTCTCCAAGGCTGAAGCCATGCTGCACTGGCAGGCTTCTGAGAAGCTTTCTGGAGCTTCTGAGAATGAGTCTGTGCACACATTCATGCAGGTTGAGAGCTGAGGATCTCTCTTTGTCCCGTAGGACTGAGGTTCCATTTCTTTGCTGGCTATTGGCTAGATTAGCTGGGGGCTGGCCTGTGCTCCTAGAGGCTACCCATGTTCTTTCTTGTGCTTTCTTTCCATGGGGCACCCTCTACAATGAGGGGTCAAGTCCCTTTTGATTTCAGTCTCTCACTTCTCCTCCAGCCACATCTCAGACATCAGCTAGGCGAGGTTCTCTACTTTTAACAGCTCCAGTGAATAGATTCATCTATTGACCTCTCTATTTAAAGTCTGTAGCTTTAATCTTACCTACAAAGTTTCTTTTGCCATGAAAGGTAACATGTTCACAGGGTTCAGAAATTGGGGTGTGGACTCCTTTGAAGGGCCATAATTCTGTTCACCACATCTGGGATAAGACTATCTTATCGTGTGCTGCACAGTAGTGAACCCCAGACTTCCTTGATCTGCATGCATGAAAGAGTTATCACTGCCCTGGCTGGAGATTAGCAGCCTCCCCTGAATATCATGCAGATATCTCCACTCAGAGGGAAGGCCCTGCACAAAAGCCTCTCCCTCTCTCCCTCTTGCTTGTTAGATTAAAAAAAGATAGTCAAGTCCCAGTATGACCCAGTAGAAAAGGACCTGCTAATAGAGGAGAGAAATTATTCACCAAAGAAGGTACAGAACCTGGCTAGTATGCTCCATCACAAACTCAGAGGATATACCTGGGGGTGATCTTGAGAATGCTGTACCTGAAGGCCTAGGGTTCAGAATGGAAGCCTGTAGGAGAGAGAGTTTGTTTATGCAAGGACAGTCTCCTGTGATTCAAGATTTACCCCCTGCTATGGACTATATGTTTGCATCCCTCTCAAATCCATATGCATCACCAAAGAAGGTACAGAACCTGGCTAGTATGCTCCATCACAAACTCAGAGGATATACCTGGGGGTGATCTTGAGAATGCTGTACCTGAAGGCCTAGGGTTCAGAATGGAAGCCTGTAGGAGAGAGAGTTTGTTTATGCAAGGACAGTCTCCTGTGATTCAAGATTTACCCCCTGCTATGGACTATATGTTTGCATCCCTCTCAAATCCATATGCTAAAGTTATATCACCCAATGTGATGGTATTTGGAAGTACGCCCCCTGGAAGGTGCTTAGGCTTAGATGAGGTCATAAATGTGGGATCCTCATGATGGGATTCAGTTCAGTTCAGTCGCTCAGTCGTGTGTGACTCTTTGCGACCCCATGAATCTCAGCATGCCAGGCCTCCCTGTCCATCACCGTCTCCCGGAGTTCACTCAGATTCATGTCCATCGAGTCAGTGATGCCATCCAGCCATCTCTTCCTCTGTCGTCCGCTTCTCCTCCTGCCCCCAATCCCTCCCAGCATCAGAGTCTTTTCCAATGAGTCAACTCTGCACATGAGGTGGCCAAAGTACTAGAGTTTCAGCTTTAGCATCATTCCTTCCAAAGAACACCCAGGACTGATCTCCTTTAGAATGGACTGGTTGGATCTCCTTGCAGTCCAAGGGACTCTCAAGAGTCTTCTCCAACACCACACTTCAAAAGCATCAATTCTTCGGTGCTCAGCTTTCTTCGAGCTTTCTTCGCAGTCCAACTCTCCCATCCATACATGACCACTGGAAAAACCATAGCCTTGACTAGATAGACATTTATTGGCAAAGTAATTTTTCTACTTTTGAATATGCTGTCTAGGTTGGTCATAACTTTCCTTCCAAGGAGTAAGTGTCTTTTAATTTCCTGGCTGCAATCACCATCTGCAGTGATTTTGGAGCCCCCCAAAATAAAGTCTGACACTGTTTCCACTGTTTTCCCATCTATTTCCCATGAAGTGATGGGACCAGATGCCATGGTCTTAGTTTTTCACTCTCCTCTTTCACTTTCATCAAGAGGCTTTTTAGTTCCTCTTCACTTTCTGCCATAAGGGTGGTGTCATCTGCATATCTGAGGTTATTGATATTTCTCCCTGCAATCTTGATTCCAGCTTGTGCTCCTTCCAGCCCAGAGTTTCTCATGATGGGATTAGTACCTTTATAAGAGGAGGAAGAGACATGACCTCACACATGCACCAAAGAAAGTCCATGTAAGTATGTAGAGAGAAGGCAGACATCTGTAAATCAAGAAATAGGATCTTAGACATCAAACCTATCAGCCCTTGATCTTAGACTTCATAGCCTCCATAACAGTGAGAAATAAATTTCTATTATTTAAGGCCCCAGGTCTGTGGTATTTTGTTACAACAGCCTAAGCTTACTTAAGACACAACCAGACAGGACACCAGGAACACTATTGGGGTGGTTCCCGAAAGCTTGTAAAACAAAAGTAATGATCTGCATTAAATGATGGAGATATTAAAACAGCTTTGGCAGAGTGATGTTGGTTGGATCAAATATTCTGATAAACTTGGTATGTTAGAACAGATCTCTGCTAAGTCCAAAAAGCCCTCCAGTTTACTATGTTCTTCAAGAAGGAAACTATGGATGCTTCCTCACTGAAGCAGTGAGGAAGAGAAACAGTTATGAATCTAGAAATTGATGACACTAGGCTCCCTAACACCAAGGAGGACAACAGGAATGGCTACTAGATCACTATGCTCCTAGCGGCAAGAAAGATGGTAAGCTAACAAGATTAGGACTTGATATAAATATTTAAAAAAATTAAGAATGCATGAGCAGAATGATCTCAGCAAAATGGTACAGATGAGTTCCAAACTTCTGTCCTTCTATAGAAACATTGGAAAACAAGCAGAAACTGTCAGAGCTCTGGAAAACAGCCAAAGGTTTATAGCAACCAACTGAACAAGGAATGAAAAAGGCAACTTGAAAACAGTAGCAAAGCTTTGTGGCATTTTTACTTGCCCTTGGACCACGTCTGCCCTAGTACAGTGATAGTCTGCAAGCAGCAGCAGCCCGCATTCTCAGTATGAGATCCTGGCCCCTGGTTCTACAAGCGCAGGAAAGATCTTATTTGAAAGTCATCGTGTATGTCTGTTCTAAGCTGACTGGGGGCCACCTGATGGACTAATGCAGGGCACACATTTCTGTTTCGCCTATCTTGGACCTCAGGCCAGAAACCTGGTGAACATTGCTCAAAAATGCTACAAGGTAAACTAACAACCCAGAATGACTCTGGCAAAAGATGATGGTTAGACATATAGTAGACTATATAAGGCCTGAGAGGAAAATCTGAGGGAATTCTTGATTCTTTGGGAAATTAGGACACTAAAAAGCACCAAGAATATAGAGGATTTTAGGAAGACAGACACATGCCCAGGACAAGCTGTGTTGGGAAAGGACGTAAAGAACAACCTAAGCTTTCATGCTGGAATAATCCTGAGGTTCAGTGCAAACCTGCTTAAGTGTTAGAGTGACCCAATGCAGAGACAATCTGCAAAGACTGGGAGAGGTGTTTGGTTTTGTTGTTTATTGTTTGTGTTTGTATTTTTTCCTTTCTTTACGTTTTTGGCATGCATTGAAATCTCTGTCAAAATATTAGTTGAACATAAGGTAAAGAATCAAAGAGTTCAGTAATCACAGATGACAAGAGTTAAAGTCTTTGCAAAAATATTTTGGAAAAGCCCTTGAATAAATATGCTCCTAATGCTACACCCTTCAACAATCAAAATAAAACATAGCAGCAAATGCTGGGGAAGGGGAAGAACTGATCTCCAAAGTTGTAGCATTCAAATAAATGTTCAGTTTTCAACAACAACAAAAAATTATAAGGAATACAAAAAAAAGTGTCATCCATTTAAAGGAAAACTAAATTGACAAAAATTGTCCTCATGAAAGTCCAGACATCAGATCTACTAGAAGACAAAGACTTTAAACTTGTACAAAGAGCTAAAGGAAATTCAAAAAATGATGCACAAACATGAGAATTTCAATAAACAGAAATTATAGAAAGAAGCCAAATGTTTTGGAGTTAAAAAGTAAAGTAACAAAAATGCAGAGTTAACTAAAGTGGCTTAACAGCAAACTTGAGCAGGCAAAATAAATAATTATTAAACTTGAATATAGGCCCATCAAAAGTACTGAATCTGAAGAGAACAAAATAATGCAGGAAAGTGAACAGATCCTAAAGAACCTGTGGGCTACATCAAGTGGACAAATATAGACATGATGGGAGTCTTGAGAGGAGAGAGGGAAATCTAGTGGTTAGCGCTCTGTGCTTCCCCTGTAGGAGAGAGAAAGGTGTATAAAGAGTATCTGAAAAAATAAGGACTAAAGACCAACAATTCCACAAATTTGATGAAACTACAAATTCAAGAACCTCAACAA
>SJYC01090713.1:0-23453 GCA_006408675.1 Madoqua kirkii | reverse complement strand
CACCAAGAAAACCAGAGTTGAAAGAGACATGTGTACCCCAATGTTCACCACAGCACTGTTTACAATAGCCAGGACATGGAAGCAACCTAGATGTCCATCGGCAGACAAATGGATAAGAAAGCTGTGGTACATATATACAATGGAGTATTACTCCGCCATTAAAAAGAATGCATTTGATTCAGTTCTAATGAGGTGGGTGAAACTCGAGCCTATTATACAGAGTGAAGAAAGTCGGAAAGAAAAATACAATACAATATACTAATGCATATATATGGAATTTAGAAAGATGGTAACAATGACCGTATATGCGAGACCGCAAAAGAGACACAGATGTAAAGAACAGTCTTTTGGACTCTGTAGGAGAAGGCAAGCATGGGATGATTTGAGAGGGTAGCACTGAAATGTGTATATTATCATATGTGAAGTGGATCACTGGTCTAGGTTTGACACATGAGATAGGATGCTCAGGGCTGGTGCACTGGGATGACCCTGGGGGATGGGATGGGGAGGGATGTGGGAGGGGGGTTCTGGATAGGAACACATGTGTGCCTGTGGCTGATTCATGTCAATGTTTGGCAACAACCACTACAATATTGTAATTAGTCTCCAATTAAAATAAGTAAATTGATTAAAAAAAGGAATACTACCATGTAAATATTAACTTCCTGATTATGATCATTGCACTGTGGCTATGGAAGAGAATATCTTTGGTTTTAGGAAATAAATACACATTGAAATGTTTATGGATAAAGAGACATAATGTCTGAAAATTATTCTGAACCAATTAGAGGAGAGAAAGAGAGAGAATATAATAAAGTTAACATAGTAAAATGTTAGCAATTGGGGAACATAGAGGGAAGGGTATTTGGAAAGTCTTCACACTATGTTTTGTAACTTTTTATGTCTATAATTATTTCAACATAAAATGCTTTATAAAAAGAGATTAATTACCTGCCATGCACTACAAATATTTCCCCCAGTTTTTCATTTATATCTTCACTTGTTTATATTGTGTGACATTTGTATTTCTTTTTTACTTTACCACTTGCAAATTTTACATCATACTTCTGTATTTCTGAAATACTTCAAGTCCTAGAGAGCAGGCATGAAAAGTGTCTGAAACTTCTTGCTGCCCAATAAAAATCTGATAAATAAATTAATAAGTTAATTTTACTCACCTCTAAAGAAGATACACTTTACATATAATTACTTCTAAATCTTCACTGTTAAATAATTTTATAAACCCATTAATGTTATGTATTGGAATTTACTTTGGTTGTACCTCATGGGATGGAGATAAATTTATTCTCTCCTTAAAACTAGTAGTTTTAGCACTATTTGAAAAGTAGATCTTATTTATGGAGTTTTGAAATATACTGAATCATATACTGAATTTCATCATATACCACTTTCATCATATACTGAATTTTACATTCTTATAAAAATCTGTAGTAGAAGCTTATATTCTGTTTCAGTAGCCAGTTGTCTTGAAATGGTTTTCTCCTGAGAAGGAGGGAGGGAGGAAGAAAAAAATGAAAGGAAAAGGAATTATCGAGAACATCAACTTTATCCAGAGTTGGCATGGTTACATTTTGATTAGCAGTTTTCTGACCAGGCAATTTAACTAATTCTTTCTCTGCATTAATTTTCTCCTCTGTATAAAAAGGATAATAAGTAGTACCTACTTAACAGGACTGATAGAGAATAAAATGAGTTAATACATCTAAAATAGTTAGTGTGATTCTCATTCATAATAACGGAGGAAGCAATGGCACCTCACTCCAGGCCTCTTGCCTGGAAAATCCCATGGACGAAGGAGCCTGGTAGGCTGCAGTCCATGGGGTCGCTAGGAGTCAGACAGGACTGAAGCAACTTAGCAGCAGCAGCAGCATGCGTAGTAAGCACTGTGAAGGATTTGGTACCTAATTACTGTTTGAGTTCCTCTGAGTGATTGTAAATTGCTCAGTTGGTCTGACTCTTTGGGATCCTATGGACTATAATAGTCCCTGGAGTTCTCTAGGCCAGAATACTGGAGTGGGTAACCTTTCCCTTCTCCAGGGGATCCTCCCAACCCAGAGATTGAACCAGGTCTCCCACATTGCAGGCAGATTCTTTACCAGCTGAGCCACCAAGACAGCCCTGAGTTCCTGTTCTCTTATTTAATAATGCTATATGTATTTTATTCATGCTCCTTCAGTTCCACATTGTTTCCTCCCACTTTCTGTAGTTTATGTTCTGACTCTCTGTTCTCCATTAAAATGTTCACATCCTTGAAAACAGACTCTACTGTCAAGGCCTCAAATACCGTTTTAGGCAGATAATGAAGAAATCTAAAACTCTAGCTCTAACATTTTTCTTCAACTCTAGCTTCAACAGACCTAATTCTAACTCCAACAGATCTCTGGATAGCTCCAAACCAGAGTCTTACCAAGATCTCAATATAGTGTGTCACAGACTGAGTTAGTTGTCTTCCTTTTGCCATTGGACAGTGGCATAATTTCTTAATCTTTCAGACCTGAAGTTTCATCTATATCTCCTCCCTTCCCAATCTAAGAAGTTTTTAGAGCGTCTTGATTTCTTTTAATAATGATTCTCTTCTTTAGCTTTTCTGTTTTTCCTACCATAGTTCATGACATGCTTATTTCAACACTGAAACCAAATTTATCCTCCAAACTTCCTCTTTCCAATCTTAGCATCTGATGTTGATCAGTCTTCTTAAAATGGGAAATTAAAACATAATCATTTATGTTTAAAATTATTTAATTTGTTTTCTATTACCCATAGATTAAATTTAAATAATAAAACATAATCTCCATGAGGGGAAGAATTTTCAAGCATTATTTTTGCTGATGTAATTTAGTGTCTAGAGGAGTTTCTGGTACATAGTAGGTGACACAGTAAGTGCTTACTGAATGACTGAGTGAACTTATTCTGGCATTCAGAGACTTTCATAGTTGCCCTCAACCTCGATACAAATGCACAAACCTCAAATACAAGCTGATGAATCTACTCCATTCCCCTAAATATAGTTCACGTATCTTCCTCTTGTCCAGTTACTGTTGGTCTCCTGTTCTCTGTTTCTAAACATACTATCTTTTGCTTCTCCATCTATATAAATCCTCTTGACTTTTCAAGGCCCAGTTAAATGCCATGGTCTTGGTTAAGCTGTATTGATTAATTAGAAATATAAACTCCAGCACTGTAAAAAGTCTATATCATTGCAGCCTTACATTGTTTATTTTTTACTGGGCAAATGCTCCTCTCTCACAATCAAATATATTCTATTTGAAGGTATGCATACTCTTTGGATGTTTCTGCAAGAAAAGAGCTCTACTAACTCTAACAATTATTTTCTTTTTATACTCAAAAAAACTTAGATACATTTTAATGATAATTCCATTTAATGCAGCATTCAAATATTGACTTAACATTGCAAACAAAAAAATATTTTTAATCCTTAAATAATTTAAGGGGAAATGGAGACACAAATTTTTGACCAGTGGTCAAAAATAGAAGTACTATAGGAATAGAATACTGTAGAAATTATTAAAGTTAAGAATGTATATCTTCCCTTGGCACTGGATTTCTAGGAGGGTTCCAGAAGACTGTGGCTATCTGTTACAAAAATGAGGAAGGGGGCTAGTTACAATGGCTATTTGGCATATGACACATGAACTAGATGATCAAAGTTAATATAAATAGCAATAAAATATATCAGTGTCATGTATGCTCAATATGATGCCCCGAGAAAGGCACAATATCATCTCAGTGGTATTTTAGCTGAATATACGAACTTTGAATCATGAGAATATATAACCCAAAGCCAAATTTGGGGAACTTTTACAAAATCACTGGCCAGTGCTCTTTGAAAGTATCAAAATCATGAAAGATGAAAGAAGACAGGGAATGCCAGAGATGGAAGAAGACTAAGGAGATATGGCAATTTATTTAATATCTTAGTTGATTATTGTTGTTTAGTCGCTCAGTCATGTCCAACTCTTTGAGACCCCATGGATGCAGCATGTCAGACTTCCCTGTCTTTCATTTCTCAAGGTTTGCTTAAATTCATGTCCATTGAGTCAGTGATGCCATCTAACTATCTTGTCCTCTGTCATTCCCCTTCTCATCCTGGCTTCACTTTTGCCCAGCCATCAGGGTGTTTTCCAGTGAGTCAGTACTTCCCATCATGTGGCCAAAGTATTGCAGCTTCAGCTTCAGCCATCTGTCCTTCCAATGAATATACAGGACTGGTTTTCTTTAGGATTGACTGGTGACATCTCCTTGCAGTCCAAGGGACTCTCAAGAGTTTTCTCCAATACCACAGTTCAAAAGCATCAATTCTTTGGCTCTTAGCTTTCTTTATGGTCCAACTCACATCCATACATGACTCCTGGAAAAACCATAGCTTTGACTAGACAGACCTTTGTGAGCAAAGTAATGTCCCTGCTTTTTAATATGCTGTCTAGGTTTATCATAGCTTTTCTTCCAAGGAGCAAACATCTTTTAATTTCACGGCTTGCAGTCACCATCTGTGGTGATGTTATGGAGCCCAAGAAAATCACACAAAAATGTCTGTCACTGTTTCTATTGTTTCCCCATCTATATGCCATGAAGTGATGGGACCAGATGCCATATTCTTAGTTGATTTTTAAGCTAGCTTTTTCACTCCCCTCTTTCACTTTCATCAAGAGGCTCTTTAGTTCCTCTTCACTTTCTGTCACAAGACTGGTGTCATCTGCATGTCTGAGATTATTGATATTTCTCCCAGCAGTCTTGATGCCAGCTTGTGCTTCATCCAGCCTGGCGTTTCACATGATGTACTCTGCACATAAGTTAAATAAGTTGGGTGACAATATACAGCCTTGACATATTCCTTTCTCAGTTTGGAACCAGTCCATTGTTCCATGTCTGGTTCTATTTGTTACTTCTTGACTTGCAAACAGGTTTCTCAGGAGGCAGGTAAGGTAGTCAGGTATTCCCATCTCTTGAAGAATTTTCCATAGTCTTTTGTGGTCCACACAGTCAAGGGTTTTAGTGTAGTCAATGAAACAGATGTTTTTCTTGAAATCTCTTGCTTTTTCTATGATCTAAGGGATGCTGACAATTTGATCTCTGGTTTCTCTACCTTTTCTAAATTCAGCTTGAACATCTGGGAGTTCTTGGTTCATGTACTGTTGAAGTCTAGCTTGGAGAATGTTGAGCATTACTTTGTTAGTGTGTGAAATATGTGAAATGAGTACAATTGTGGGGTAGTTTGAACATTCTTTGGCATTGCTCTTCTTTGGGATTGGAATGAAAATAGGTTTCCCAGTCCTGTGAACACTGCTGAGTTTTCACAAATTTGCTGGCATTTTGAGTGGAGCACTTTTACAGGATCATCCCTTAGGCTTTGAAATAGCTTAACTAGAATTCCATCACCTCCACTAGCTTTGTTCATAGTGATGCTTCCTAAGGACCACTTGACTTCACACTAGAAGATGTCTGGCTCCACATAAGTGATGACACCATGGTGGTTATCTGAGTCATGAAGATCTTTTTTGTATATTTCTTCTGTGTATTCTTGTCACTTAATAGCTTCTGTTATGTCCACACCATTTCTGTACTTTACTGTGCTCATTTTTTCAAGAAATGTTCCCTTGGTATCTCTAATTTTCTTGAAGAGATCTCTAGTCTAGTGTTTTCCTCTATTTCTTTGCATTGTTCACTGAGAAAGGCTTTATCTCTCCATGTTATTCTTAGAAACTCTGCATTCAGATGGGTGTATCTTTCCTTTTCTCCTTTGCCTTTGCTTCTCTTCTTTTCTCAGCTATTTGTAATGTCTCCTCAGGTAACCATTTTGCCTTTTTACATTTCTTTTTTTGGGGTATGGTTTTTATCACCATCTCCTGTGCAAAGTTACAACCTTAGTCCATAGCTCTTCAGGCACTACATCTATCAGATCTAATCCATTGAATCTATTTGTCACTTCCACTGTATGATTTGATTAATTACTTAATTAACTAACTAAACTATCCTGGATTAGATCTTGGACAAGACAAAGAACATTTGGGGAAACTGACAAAATTTGAGTGAGATCTATCGATTAGTTGTATTGTATTGGTATTAATTTCCTGGTTTTGATAATTTACACAGTTATGTAAGATATTAACATTAGAAGAAGTCAGATGAAAGTTATACAGGAATTCTCTTTACTTTTTAAGCAACTTTTATGTAAATCTAAAATTTCAAAATAAAAAGTTGAAAAATTGAGGAGGATGGATTAAACTCTATGTTCTTAAAGGAAAACCTCTCCCAATTTCCAAGGGCCACATCAATTGTTTCCATCATTAATATGGTCACCTAAGGTCAACATTCAAAAAACGAAGATCATGGCATCCGGTCCCATCACTTCATGGAAAATAGATGGGGAAACAGTGGAAATAGTGTCAGACTTTATTTTTTGGGGCTCCAAAATCACTGCAGATGGTGACTGCAGCCATGAAATTAAAAGACGCTTACTCTTTGGAAGAAAAATTATGACCAACCTAGACAGCATATTCAAAAGCAGAGACATTACTTTGCCAACTAAGGTCCGTCTAGACAAGGCTATGGTTTTTCCTGTGGTCATGTATGGATGTGAGAGTTGGACTGTGAAGAAGACTGAGTGCCGAAGAATTGATGTTTTTGAACTGTGGTGTTGGAGAAGACTCTTGAGAGTTCCTTGGACTGCAAGGAGATCCAACCAGTCCATTCTCAAAGAGATCAACCCTGGGATTTCCTTGGAAGGAATGATGTTAAAGCTGAAACTCCAGTACTTTGGCCACCTTATGTGAAGAGTTGACTCATTGGAAAAGACTCTGATGCTGGGAGGGATTGGGGGCAGGAGGAGAAGGGGACGACAGAGGATGAGATGGCTGGATGGCATCACTGACTGGATGGATGTGAGTCTGAGTGAACTCCAGGAGTTGGTGATGGACAGGGTGACCGAGCATGCTGCGATTCTTGGGGTCGCCAAGAGTCAGATGCGACTGAGTGACTAAACTGAACTGAAGCCTTTGTGATGTGTGTGTAATGTGAGATGCTTTTGTGGAAGGGTCATTAGCTGTAGATGGTGTACAGAATAGAGAACATCATTTCTCCAAGATATCATATTCACTGTATACAGCAGTCATTCATTAGACAGACATAACAAATAGTATTTGAGATGCTGAAAATACAATGATGAGCAAGATAATAGATCCCTGGCCTCCTGGAATTTCCAGTCTTATTAATGAAGAAGATAAATCAGAACTTAATTTTTTTTTTTTTTTGGCAAATCTTGGAAGTAGACTTCTCAATATGAAAAACGGTGTTGAGAGAATGGGACTTTGGTCGAAAAAGAAACTTGTCACAAACCTTGGAGAAGGTATTCAAATTGGTAAGGCACTGGTGTGTTCCTGTGCTTTTCATGTATAACTGCAGACCATTAGTCCATGATTGTATAAGAGAGAAGGGCAGAAGGCAGAAAAAGTGGATTACAGGAAAGAAAAATCCTTAGAAAGTAATATGGGGGACAGATTGAAAGAGTGAAGGTAGGAAAAGGAATTAAGGAATTAAGGAATTAATAAGAACATTTATGATTTAGGCCACAAGCATAGCTGCAAACAAACAAACAAAAAAAGCAAGAGAATTGGAGGAGAGTGAAGGACTCTGCTGAGTTTTATACGTGATTTTAGAACGTGTGTATGAAGAAGACAGAAAAGGGAGGATGGGAGACAGCAAGAGAGAAAACATCAAGTGGGAGAAAACATCAAATTGGGGACTGCTGAAAAAGGAAACGGTACACGGATGCTTGGGAAGAAGGATACTAGTCACCTACAAGCCCAGGAATGTGTGGGAAGCGGGAGTGTCTGGGCGGTGCCGGGGGCTGCGGGCTCGCCCCAGGGCCCGGGAGCTAGCGGACTGGGGCGCCCCAGCTAGGCGCGTGGTAGGGGGAAGGTTGCGGGGTGGAGGGGGAGGTGTGCGCTGTGTTTGGTGATGTCATTGCAAGTCAGGGAGCGGTGAAATTTAACACCGGCCGGATTTGCTGGGCTCCTCTTCTTCCAGGGGAAGCAGCCGGCGGCAGTCCACGCCGAGCGCCTGCAGTTGCCACCGGCCAGCTCGCACGGACAAGATTTCCGAAGTGGGTGTGTGTACTTGTCTGACAAATGTTCCAGCGCGGGTTGTTTCCAAGGACTTCCTCCCCCACTTCATCTCCTGCCCTCCCCCCACTCCTTTCTCCTCCCAGGCCCAAAGCGGAGGACTCCACTGGAGTCACGGAGTCGCCTTTGAACCGCAAGTGAACTCGAGGGCTGCGCTCGCAGCCGAGCTCCCGCTGCTGCCGGCGTCCCCAGCCCGCCAGTGAGGTGTCCCTCCTTGCCCGCCCTCCCAGGGGAGCGCTCCCCCTCACCCACCCCGGGCCCGTCGGCTCCGAACTGGGGCCCTGGGCAGCCTAGCCGTCTACCCGCCCGGTGCTGTTTCTCTGCTCTTCTTCCATCTGTCCCTCCCTTGTTTGGTTATTGTAGAGCATCGTTTTCATGTGATTTTTTCCCCCCTTTTTCATGGACAGTACCTGCACACTTAGCAGTTCGGAGTTGGCTTCTGTTTTCCGTTAGCGCCCCGCTGTAAGGACAAATGCATACAAATGCATTTAGGAGCCCACAGGACAAGGCGTGGACAGGTCTCCCACACGGCAAAATCGTAAGTAGCCCACCCGCGGGGCAGGGGTTACACCGGCAGCTCTCCCCACCCCCTGGATCCGCTGAGCCAGTTGGAGATTTGCGCCCTAGCTACTTGGCACTTTTTTTTTTTTTTTTTTTTAAAGTTGGGAGCCGGCAAACAGCCGCAGCATCCTCCCCTTGTCTCCTCAATTTGTAAAATACCGTGCTTGAAAGGAAGCCTCCTGCCAGCGGGTCTCTCAGACAGTTTATGCTAAAGAGATCCTGCGGCTCGGGAGGAACAGCTCGCTGGCTCACTTCCCGAGGCCGGTGGTAGCGGCTCTTGCAGCCCCAGAGCTGGACTCGTAGACGCCCGCCCGGGCTCCAGCTCCCATTGCCCTCGCATCCTCCTTCCGTTCTCCTTCCTCAGGGCCCTGCCTGAGGTCTTGTTTCCCCTCTGTGCTCCTCGGGCATCCAGCCTGGGAACTGCTGGGGTGCTCGCGGTCCCCCTGGGCTCTGTGCGCGGAGCCTGAACCATGCGGCAGGGTTGCCGAATAGGGGAGAGGGTGCCCACAGAGCCTCGGACATCAGGCAGCTCCTGGAATCATGAGACAGAGGCAGTTGCCTCTAGTCGTTAGGAGGCCAACAAACGTGCTGCCATCTGGGGCCCAGGCTGCCCGCTGCTCACTGGAGTGACACTGGGGAAGGGGCTGGACCCCGGAGGGGAGGGCGGGGGCCCCCGGGGCTGCTGTTCCCAGGGAGTGATCTCACCGGCCCTGGCACTCCATCTGCTCTTTGGGCATTGTACCGGCTCCCACTGCCTCAGTGGGAGAAGAGCGTGGATGAAGGGTAGGGGTCGCGTGGCCTTGGCTGGCTGTCCTGGCCCTTCCTGGAAGATGTCAGTAGGTTATAGAGGTTTGGTTTTGGCCTCAGGGGCAGGAGGGACGAGGGCGGCTGTGGTCGTTCTCTGCTACTAGGCTGCATGGGGAGAGTAGGAAGGAGAAGGGCAGGGGGGCAGGACTGAGGGTGCCAGCCAAGGGCAGGAGGGGGCGGAGTGCAGAGAAAGACCGGCTTGTGGCAGTGTTTGTGTGAACATGTGCTTCCCAGCCGCTGGCAGCCGAGCCTGGCTGGGGCCCGCGCACTCTCTCCTTCCTCCTCTGGAAGCCTGGGCGGGCAGCGGCTTCCCCACTGACAAGGATGCACATACCCACGCTGCTGCAGAATAAATCAGTGAGCGGGAAAGCTCAAAACCTCAGCCACCACGTGCGTCCATGCAGAGGTGTGCCCAGGTCCCCCGGGGCAGGGGGGAGGGTGGGATTCCTGATACTTCTCCTCTAGGGTCCCAGAAGAGGTTAGTCCCTGCGGGCCGCTGGCCCCAGAGCTGCTCACGCGGGGCTCATCAGTTTTCCAGACAGGTTTCTCGCCACTTCTCTCGATGAAAACACCTTGCATGGACCTGCCTTGGAAAGCAGGGTAGGGAGTGCAGCGGATCCTGAGGACCGCTGGACCAGGTTGAGAGGAATGGTAGAATCAGACTTGGGTCTCTGAGGCTCCAGAGCCACCTCAAGAGATTGGATGAGGTCCTCCGCTTCCTGTTCTGCCGCTCCAGCGTCCCTCTCCATCCATGTGCCCTTCTTGCCCTCCCTGCCAGTGCCCACCCCCAGGGCTTTCCCTTGGCCTCAGCAAGAAGCCCACGTTGCTGACTAACATTCCCCTTGGCAGTTGTGACCAACGTCGCAGATTGAAGGAGATCTTCAGCTCTTAGCCCCTGTCTTGTCTGGTTTACAGTTCCCTTCCAGACGCTCCCAGAAAAGGTCCTGCGTACATTCTTGGGCAGTTTGGGGTTTGTAAATTGGGTCCAGATGATTGGGGGGAGGGAGGCAGAGAAACCAAACAGAATGGATTACACCGAGGAACTTCTGAGGAAGAGTTAGACTATGAGTAATTGGGAAAAAGAATCTTCCTGGAGAGACATCAGATGGGTAGAGGATCCTGTGTGAAGGTCCTCCTCTCTCCTGTTCTCCAAGCAGCCTCCAGCCAGGGGCCTTGCAGACTCCTGTGATATCAAGCTTGTTCCATGACAGTTCCCAGTGAGGGTGAACTGCAGAAAATTGAGGTAATTCAAGATTACATCAGATTACAACCCCTCACAGCTTCAGCCACACACATGTAGAGTGGGGAAATGTAGTTACCAATTGAACTGAGAAAACTGTTTCTTGAAAAAAATCCAATTTCCATAAAGAATTCAGAGTTCTTCAGTTTGAAATAAATGCTACCAACCTCATAGGAATAGGGACTTAGGGACAAGCAGCTGATTAGCTGATGATAATGTCAGGCCACTGAGTTAAACCTTACAGTGCCTAATGTAACCCCTGAGGTTTTAATTTTCCACCATCCTTTTGTGGTGATGTTTTGTAAGAGCAGAGGTGGTTTTTTTTAAAAAGCACAATTCTGATTAGTCACCCAGAAATATTTACAGTTTTAAAATTAGATCCTTACAGACATTTTATTTCAGAGAGCTGCTTTTATTTTGATTAATGAAAAAAATTAAAACTAAGAATGATAAGTACATTGATTTCTGTAAACAAAAATGTAAACAAAGTTTGGTATATCAAGGTCTGTTTCCTAGCTTGCATGAAATTCTATTTTTAAAGTTGCCTCATTATCTTTGTGTTCAAATAAATGTTTAAAACAAATGGATGTCTTAGGAAGAGGAGCTGTAATTTATAGAAAGTAAATTTGAGTGTTATTTATACATTGTGCTTGATAAACTGTGAAGCTACAGGAGACTGATAAATCATATTATAGGAACTAGAATAGCTGTACTAGTTTTCTTGCCATGCTTTGCAACTCTGACTTATTTTAGAATTTGTAATTCTGAGTGAGAAGTGAAGATGATCTCATTTTCATTCTCATAAAAGGCTAATGTTCCATCATTCATTCACTTCTCATTCATTTACTGATTTATTCAGCAAATGTTCACTGAGTTCACTATGTGTCTAGCATGATTCTAGGCAGAAGGGATACAATGATTGAGTAAGACAGAAGCACGATTGCTGCCTTCCCATGTGCCCAGTTAATATAGGAAACAGAAAATGAAACAAGCAAGTATAAACAATAAAACCAGTCAAAAAAAAATACATAAGGATATATACAGAAGGACATCGAACTGTCTTATTCGTTGGGGAAGATAGGGAGAGGTAGTACTGGAAGGAAAGGCTAACCAGAGGAAATGAAATCTAGACTGAGACATAAGTGGAAAATGCATGGAACTTTACAGACAGAACAGGAAAAGGCTCAGAGGTGAGACAGCATGGTGCATTTGAGGGCCCAGAAGAAATGAAGTTGGTTGGAACACACATTCTGGGGGCAGAGTGGTTGAAGCAGGATCTGGAGAGAGAAACAGAGACTAGATCATGAAAACTCTTTACTTCCTTAGCTAAATAAATGGAGGTTAGGTGACCTGACTTCTTGATCTTGGGTTCACTGTGCAGGTAGAAAATGTCAGAGGAGTTATATATCAGTTGAAACTCGAGACAGCTTGATAATCTCATTGACTGAAGATTTGATGCATTCATTCATTTAAAAATCTTTTGCTTAACAGTAGTGTCAGTTCAGTTCAGTCGCTCAGTCCTGTCCAACTCTTTGCAACTCCATGGACTGCAGCATGCCAGGTTTCCCTGTCAATCACCAACTCCCAGAGCTTGCTGAAACTCATGTCCATCAAGTCAGTGATGCCATTCAACCATCTCATCCTCTGTCCTAACCCTTCACCACCTGCCTTCAGTTTTGCCCAGCATTGGGGTCTTTTCCAGTAAGTCAGTACTTTGCATCAGGTGGCCAAAGTATTGGAGCTTCAGTTTCAGCATCAGTCTTTCAAATGAATATTCAAGACTGATTTCCCTTAGGATGGACTGATTTGATCTTGCAGTCCAAGGGACTCTCAAGAGTCTTCTCCAACAGTTCAAAAGTTCAAAAGCATCAATTCTTTGGTGCTTAGCTTTCTTTAAGGTCCAACTGTCACATCTATTCATGATTACTGGAAAAACCATAGCTCTGACTGTATGGACATTTGTTGGCAAAATAATGTCTCTGCTTTTTGATATGCTGTATAGGTTTGTCATAGCTTTTCTTCCAAGGAGCAAGCATCTTTTAATTTCATGGCTGCAGTCACCATCTGCAGTGATTTTGGAGCCCAAGAAAAAATGTCTGTCATGGTTTCCATTATTTCCCCATCTGTTTGCATGAAGTGATGGGATTGGATGCTATGATCTTAGTTTTTTGAATGTTGAGTTTTAAACCAGCTTTTTCATCAAGAGGCTGTTTTGTTCCTCTTTGCTTTCTGCCATAAGGGTGGTATCATATGCATAGCTGAGGTTATTAGTATTTCTCCTGGCAATCTTGTTTCCAGGTTGCGCTTCTTGCAGCCCAGCATTTCACATGATATACTCTGTGGCTCAGCTGGTAAAGAATTTGCCTGCAATGAGGGAGACCTGGATTTGATCCCTGTGTTGGGAAGATCCCCTGGAGAAGCAAAAGGCTGCCCACTCTAGTATTCTGGCCTGGAGAATTCCATGGACTGTATAGTCTGCAAAGAGTCAGACATGACTGAGTGACTTTCACTTTTCACTCTGCATATAAGTTAAATCAGCAGGGTGACAGTATACAGCCTTGATGTACTCCTTTTACAATTTGGAACCAGTCTGTTGTCCCATGTCCGGTTCTAACTGTTGCTTCTTGACTTGAGTGCAGATGTCTCAGGTGGCACATCAGATGGTCTGGTATTCCCATCTCTTGAAGAACTTTCTAAAGTTTGTTGTGATCCATGCAGTCAAAGGCTTTGCACAGTCAATAAAGGAGAAGTAGATGTTTTTCTGGAATTCTCTTGCCTTTTCTGTGATCCAATGGATGCTGGCAATTTGGTCTCTGGTTCCTCTGCCTTTTGTAAATCCAGCTAAAACATCTGGAAGTTCTCGGCTCATGTACTGTTGAAGCCTAACTTGGAGAATTTTGAGCATTACTTTGCTAGTGTGTGTGATGAGTGCAATTGTGCAACAATAGTATGTGCCAGAAACTTTCCTAGGGAGTAATCAGTTTAACAATCTCCGTGGTATTTCAAGGAGAGACTATATATATATATGTGTGTATGTGTATGTGTGTGTGTGTGTGTGTGTGTGTATTTCTTCCCTGCTACTGACTGGACTCTAGGTATTTTGATCACTTGAAATCCTTAAGCATTTATCTTCTTTCTATTTCAGAAGTTGCCAGTATGTTTGGAATTTAACCAAAAGTTCTAATATGTTTCACACTAGGTTAGGTATACAAGTACTTATTGAGTTGAATTCATTTTGTGTAAGTTACTGACAATATTTTATTCCCTGAATCATCCAACTTTATCCCCACTGCTGGGATAAGAACTGTTTTTCCGTTACTTTCGGAACAAAGGATAGAAATTTTACTATTTCTGGATCTTAGCAGCTAGTAAAGAGCAAAATCTGTAAAGCTGTCATGACTTAGAGAATTTTTTGGCTTGTAAATGTACTGTGATGGAAATTGTTGAAATTCTTGATGTATATAACAAGTGTGTGTTTTTCAGATTAGTTTACTTTTCCCAATTGGTTTAAATGAAAATCTCCAATTCACTTTTTACAAAAATTCCTTATCACAAATTGAACCTGTGTAGGAATGAGCATCAGTAGCTTGAAGACATATATCATAAAACCTGCGTGTCTCATGAGTATCCTAAACAAAAGGATGCCTGAAATTCCCCTAAAGTAACTTAGACCCTTCAGATAAAGAGAAAGTTGAATAGCTCTAAGAATTATTTAGGGAAGATGCCTGGGGGTGGATATTAATTCTTTAAATATTTTGAGTATGGTCTTTGGATACCTATTTCTTGCTTGATCTCCTCTGGGACTTCACCCTTCACATGTCTGGTTATGTTTTGACTGTGGCTATGTCAAATTGAAAATGTGGCTAGCAGACTAGACACACAGTGTATTTCACATTTTGTTAGATATCCTCCAACATTAATATTATGGATTATATTTTCTGAACATTTATTGAATATCTCCTACTATATTGTTAATTTTTTTCAGACCTAGTTTGATCTTATTAAATGTGTAAGTATATGTACTTCTGTTACTTTTCATTAATGACACTTGGTCCAGGCATACAAAAAGTGAACAAAAATAGGCATGATTTGAATATTTGAAAAATATTCATGTTTAATATACTAACTAGACTTTTTGTTCTTGTTACTGATTTGCTCAGTCATCTCTGACTCTTTTGCAACCCCGTGGACTAGCCCACCAACTCTTTTGCAACCCCATGGACTAGCCCACCAGGCTCTTCCATGGGATAGTCCAGGCAAGATTACTGGAGTGGGTTGCTATTTCCTCCTCCAGGAGATATTTACTTCACCTTAAGAAAAAGAAAAAAAAAAAAAAAAAAAAGGAAGACTTTGTTGCTGTTGCTGCTAAGTCACTTCAGTTGTATCCGACTCTGTATGACCCCATAGATGGCAGCCCACCAGGCTCCCCTGTCCCTGGGATTCTCCAGGCAAAAATACTGGAGTGGGTTGCCATTTCCTTCTCCAATGCATGAAAGTGAAAAGTGAAAGTGAAGTTGCTCAGTCATGTCCCACTCTTAGAGACCCCATGGACTGCAGCCTACCAGGCTCCTTCGTCCATGGGATTTTGCATTCAAGAGTACTGGAGTTGGATGCCATCGCCTTCTCTGGGGAAACTTTGTTAGGGTTAACTAAATATAAGAACAAATTAGCAAACTTAGTAGACTATTTTAGGCCACTTAATTAAAAAAAGAATTGGCCAGAACTGTAAGAGGACCTTTTCCCAGCTGTGGTTAAACAATATGCCCTTTGTATATGATGATTTATAGAACATTTTGCTAAGAGTGTAACTTGATCTTTGTCTTCTATGCCAGAATATTAATAGAGGTCTACCATACACACAAATTTTAGGCTTTTTTATTTGGAATTTAAAATGTAAAATTTATATTGTCATCACATAATAGATCAGTCAGCTAAGACTCAAAACCTTGAAATAACCTACCCAAGCTCACACAATGAATTTGAAATAGATCTAGGACTAATCTTTTGACTCCTAGTCTACTGCTATTTTCTTATTAACCATGTTATTTTCTCTGCAACAACTTAATACAATTTTAGTTTTAACTTATTTAAGGACTCCAGCATGTCTGGTACAATAAGCACAGCACAACAGGGCAGATGTGCAAAACACTGCTACCCTTGAGAACTCATATCATTTGCTAATGTGGAAGTGTGATAGTTTTTCTTTATTAAGTACATGTATTATAAGTGTAAAATCATTGGGGGACAGTGCAAAAGCAAAGAAATAAACAAGTGCAACTTAACTAGACATTTCCCAGAAAGTCTGGATTCGTTAAACATCATTTTACTCATTGATAGAGTTGGGCTCTTTATCAAGCTGATTATATCAATTAGATTTGATCTCTTCTCTGTATTCTCACTTTAAAGATGAGAAAAACAGTTAAAATGAAAAAGAAGCCTTCCATTTACCCTACCACAGAAGATTCTTTTTTTTTAATTCTTCTTTCTCTCTTTGGACATCCAGCTAAAAGTGCCCCTATTTTCTTAACTTTTCCTAAGTGTTAAAAGAATTAGGTTCATAGGGAAGAACTAAATTCCTCAGTCATTGAGAGATCTTACTATTATTCTTTTCCTGTTTTAACATATCTATTGTGTTAATTTTATGTTAGAAATTGACAAAAGGTGAAGACCTGTTACTTGCTCAGATATTTATTACTAATTAATCATAAAAGATACAGGACATATAGGCTATAATAAATTTATGATAAAAGCATCAGGGGTATGAAGGGGAGGAAAAGATGCAGTCCTCTCTAGGGATGATGGGAAAAATTCATAGAGCGGGTGTTCACATTAGGCTTTGAGGATACTTAAGATTCTGATAGATGGAGACTGAGATCTTTTCAGGTGCTTAACAAAGTTTGTCCATAGAATAGAGAAAAACATGGTGTGGCTGGAGCTTTGAGGTGTCAGATGTAATTGGTCCCTATTTATTGCTTAAAAAAAAGAAAAAGAAAAAGGAGGTTGGAGCTGAATGATAAGGACCTTGAACACCTGGGGAGGAGCTTAAACTGTTTCTGTTCTTCCTTAATTGTATGGTTAGGCCATTCAAGACGGTGATCTTCTTGCTCCCTGTCTGTCTTCTGCTCCACCAGCTTCTGCTTCACACTCATGATTATCGAGTCTTCCTAATTGTAGGACTTGATTAGTAACTGCCTACCTGTTTGCCCCTGCCCCTGGTTTCCCTGGTAACTGATGAGCCAACTTGACGGCAGTTCTGCCCTATGAATGGAGGCCTTCCCTTCCTCTGGAAGATTATGGCCCTGTCCTGCTTGCAGTCTGCTGGTCACAGTGGAGGTATTGCTTCAGGACTCTTTTTCCTTCAAGTTCTTAAGATCCCTTTTCAATAAGCCATTGATGTGTCTTTCTCTGTTTCTGGGCTCTCAGTTTAGGGGCTGGACACCTATAAGGCTTGCAGGCCTCTGGGATATCACCCAGCAGTTGGCTCTGTTTGGGGCAGAGAAAAAGATAAAGAAAATCTCTTCTATATCACTGATCTCTACCTCTCGTTAGTCATCAAGTTAGTAAGTAGGTATACTTATATAAGGTATGACTCAACTGACTTGTCATAATCTCCTAAAATCACCTGGCTAAGGGGTGATATTTGATGTGTTCAGGTTTTCCTGCCTCACACCAGGAATAGACTTGTTAACATGTCTAGAAAGACTCTTGTCTTCCATTTTTCTCCCCTGAGGTCATTGGAGAAGTCCATGAGTTGACTGAATTGCCTGGTGAATAGTGCTAGTTGTACTTTAGCTGTATTTGGAATGAAACAGTGCCTTTTCAGTTGTTTCTAAACTCTCAGTGAACTGGATTACTTTGGGCAGGTGAGAAGTGCTTCGTTTCATGTTCCATTTTCTATTAAAACAGCATAATTCTGATATACTCTCCTTCAGTGATTGGAATCCTGAGCTATTTTTTAGTCTTACCGATGCACATGCTGCCAGTTGAAAATACAAATTTGAAAGGAAAAGTTCCTTCTTTTACTCAAATTCTAGAGGACATTAGGATTCATCCTGGAGGACCCAAGTAAATCATTTTCATTTCACAATGCTGTCCTCAACTTTCCTCATTAGAATCACCTACTGCTGCTGCTGCTGCTGCTAAGTCACTTCAGTCATGTCCGACTCTGTGCGACCCCATAGACGGCAGCCCACCAGGCTCCCCCGTCCCTGGGATTCTCCAGGCAGGAACACTGGAGTGGGTTGCCATTTCCTTCTCCAACGCATGAAAGTGAAAAGTGAAAATGAAGTCGCTCAGTCGTGTCCGACTCTTGGCAACCCCATGGACTGCAGCCCACCAGGCTCCTCCATCCATGGGATTTTCCAGGCGAGAGTACTGGAGTGGGGTGCCACCTGGGAAGTGTTTTAAAATCCCTGTACAACAAATTAAAATCAGAATCTCTGAGGGTGGGGTTGGGGAGGGCAGAACCCAAGTATTAGTAGTTTTTAGAAGTCACCAGGTGAGTCCACTAATCAGCTATGGTGAGAAGCTGAAAAACAAGTAGGCCTCACACCATCTCTTGAGCATCACTTGTTCCAGAACTGTGGGTATGATGCCCCAGATCTGTAGCATCAGCATTGCCTGGGAACTTGTTATAACTGCAAATTCTTGAGCTACATCCCAACCTACTGAGTCAGAAACTCTCAGGGTGGAGCCCAGAATCTTTAAGAAGCCCTCTAGGTGATTATGTTAATGCTCCTATTTGAAAACCATGATCTAGAGTAACAGAAAAGAATTTTTTTTAAGGTCAAATCTTATTTGTGTCATATTATAAAATTAGATATGTGATTTAAGCAAAGTATTAATAGTAGATCATTTTAAGTACAATGAAACTATTAACAGTAAATATTCTAAATTGTTTTTTTCTGAGTTTGGTACATGCACAGTCAGTATTAGATCACTTGGTTAAAAATGTGTACATGCTAAGGATCCACTTCAAATTTATGAAGTCTCTGGGAAGACCCAGAATCTGGATTTTCCACAAAACACCAAAAATGTTGGCAGACTAACATTTGAGAAACATCTCATGGATGACACCATATATGGGAAACTATTATAGGCTTCATTAAAATAGATGGTCCAACTATTAGCACATATCAGTTGAAATTTCTATGATTTAAAATTGATTTGTATAGTTAATAACAGTTAAGTATTTTATCAAAGTCTATTAAAAACTGTTTTGTTCAAATAGTATAATTTTATAGTATACATTTTATACACTGAAGTGAAGTCACTCAGTTGTGTCCGACTTATAAATAGTATAATTTTATATTGGCTCACTTTTTTATATTAACGTTCCTTATTCTTGTTGACAAAGGTAAAAATATAGCTTTGGTGATATATAGAAAATGTATCGATTACTGCTAGCACAGCAGGAACCTAAAAATGATTTTCAAAGGGCTTTGTCATCACTCCTTGCAGAACTGTGTTTTCAGAAATATCATTTGGGGAGTCTCTGAGTTAGACTGAACAGAATCAGAGTCTATATTAGTAAGAAAAATGAGATCATAAAATATTTTCAGCATGCTCAGTACTTTTTGAAACTATCTCTGATTTTCAGCTGAGAGGTAGATAAAGCCAATTATGAAGGCTAATCTTAAACAAAATCTATGAAAAGTTTGATTAAGCTAAAAAATTGAAAAGTATTTTCTATGTCACTAATCAACATGAATGAACATTTTGATTTGTAGTTGGTTTGAGTATGGTGTTTACAATTATGCTAATCACAGTGGTCATTGCTGATATCTACAGGTTGTTATATTTTTAGAATCAGTCATGAATCTAGTACAAGTGATTTGAATATAATCTTCAAATAGATCTCATGTAAAAATGTTTAAACAAATAACTGATCCCATAAATTTATAATGACTGTAGTTAAGTGACTGTAAGTTGTATTTTGTGCCAATCTGCCAATAATTTTACTTTGTGTAAAATTGCATGTGTGGTGATTTGCCATAATATATACCACTTATAATAATTTCACCTGTATTAGTTCACATTTACTGAGTTTTTCCTCTGTGCCAGGTACTGTTTTGGGTACTTGAAATGAAGCTTTTTAGTTAATCTTCAAAAAACCTTATGAGATGGATTTAATGAATGGAAACACTGGGGCACAGAGTGATTATTAAATAGGGTGCCCAAGATACACAGTGACAAAACCAAAACTTGAATTCAGGACTCTTGCTTTTAATCAGTATTAGTATTAAAATACTGTGTTAATTAAAAATAGCTTCATTCTTAATCCTTCACTAAGGCAATGGTGCCCCACTCCAGGACTCTTGCCTGGAAAATCCCATGGATGGAAGAGCCTGGTAGGCTGCAGTCCATGGAATCGCCAAGAGTCGGACACGACTGAGCGACTTCACTTTCACTTTTCACTTTCATGCATTGGAGAAGGAAATGGCAACCCACTCCAGCGTTCTTGCCTGGAGAATCTCGAAGACAGGGAAGCCTGGTAGACTGCCATCGATGGGGTCGCACAGAGTCGGACATGACTGAAGTAATTTAGCAGCAGCAGTAGCAGCAGTTTATTTTGGGTTTTATAACTTATAGGTCATAAATGTCCAACTAAGTTTTTCCCAATTTTTTCCTTATTTTTAGGAAACTGCTTCTTCATTTTATTGTACTATGTGTGTCAGGGGGTACTGTGCATGCACAAGATCAAGGTAAGAATGTTAGCTTGTTACTTATTTGTTTATGTAAAAAATTGGATTCCCAAAAGCAAAAGTATATAACTCTAAAGTCATTATAACCTTAAATTCAGCATTAAAGAATAAAAAATCCTTTACAGAGTATAATGAGAATGTAAGGGTGAAAAAACCAATTTTGGGGGAAATATGACCTTTAAAAAATTACTCATATCTTCTGTCTGTGAAATTACTTACATTTTTAAGAAAACACTCTGTAAAAGGAAGTTTTGTATAGTAAAAAGACTTTGTTTGTGAATTTGTAGTTGGTTTGAGTATGGTGTTTACAATTATGCTAATCACAGTGGTCATTGCTGATATCTACAGGTTGTTATATTTTTAGAATCAGTCATGAATCTAGTACAAGTGATTTGAATATAATCTTCAAATAGATCTCATGTAAAAATGTTTAAACAAATAACTGATCCCATAAATTTATAATGACTGTAGTTAAGTGACTGTAAGTTGTATTTTGTGCCAATCTGCCAATAATTTTACTTTGTGTAAAATTGCATGTGTGGTGATTTGCCATAATATATACCACTTATAATAATTTCACCTGTATTAGTTCACATTTACTGAGTTTTTCCTCTGTGCCAGGTACTGTTTTGGGTACTTGAAATGAAGCTTTTTAGTTAATCTTCAAAAAACCTTATGAGATGGATTTAATGAATGGAAACACTGGGGCACAGAGTGATTATTAAATAGGGTGCCCAAGATACACAGTGACAAAACCAAAACTTGAATTCAGGACTCTTGCTTTTAATCAGTATTAGTATTAAAATACTGTGTTAATTAAAAATAGCTTCATTCTTAATCCTTCACTAAGGCAATGGTGCCCCACTCCAGGACTCTTGCCTGGAAAATCCCATGGATGGAAGAGCCTGGTAGGCTGCAGTCCATGGAATCGCCAAGAGTCGGACACGACTGAGCGACTTCACTTTCACTTTTCACTTTCATGCATTGGAGAAGGAAATGGCAACCCACTCCAGCGTTCTTGCCTGGAGAATCTCGAAGACAGGGAAGCCTGGTAGACTGCCATCGATGGGGTCGCACAGAGTCGGACATGACTGAAGTAATTTAGCAGCAGCAGTAGCAGCAGTTTATTTTGGGTTTTATAACTTATAGGTCATAAATGTCCAACTAAGTTTTTCCCAATTTTTTCCTTATTTTTAGGAAACTGCTTCTTCATTTTATTGTACTATGTGTGTCAGGGGGTACTGTGCATGCACAAGATCAAGGTAAGAATGTTAGCTTGTTACTTATTTGTTTATGTAAAAAATTGGATTCCCAAAAGCAAAAGTATATAACTCTAAAGTCATTATAACCTTAAATTCAGCATTAAAGAATAAAAAATCCTTTACAGAGTATAATGAGAATGTAAGGGTGAAAAAACCAATTTTGGGGGAAATATGACCTTTAAAAAATTACTCATATCTTCTGTCTGTGAAATTACTTACATTTTTAAGAAAACACTCTGTAAAAGGAAGTTTTGTATAGTAAAAAGACTTTGTTTGTGACTTCATTTTAAGTGAGAGTTATTGGGGGTGGCAAACTGTGACTGAATTACCTTTGCACTTCTTGAAACAACGCAAGCATATGCTAAATGTTCCATCTAGATTTACATCATTAAGAAACAAAATATTGCATACTAGTGGGCGTGGGATTTCATTTAATTCAAATAGAGAGGTTTGGAAAATAGTTCAAGGTTTTGTTTTTGTTTGGTAGCTAGTTGCTCTGGTGGTATGGTGATAGTTTCTGGTATCTATGTATACCCTAATTTATTCATTTATTAAACAACATTTAAATAATATTTTTTGTTTATCACATAATATACTGATTGCTAGGGATTGAAATGTGAATAAAATAATGTCTCTGGTTCCAAAGTGAAAAAAAAAAGCAAGTGCCCTTCTCAAAGGGTAAAAAAAAAGGGCTCACTGATAGAACCAACTTTTCAATGAGCAAGGAGTCACTTGTCAATTTGGTCAATTTATTGTATAATATTAGTAAAATAGCTATAGGTAGAAAGAGCACAGAGGGGTGGTACTCTGTTTGACCAAACTGATAGGTGGACAAAGGTAAGTATTCTGTCAAGTAACACAAACATGAATTAAAATGTATCACAGAAGGCATTTTCTAATTGTCTTTTATGGAAGATCATTAAATCGGATCACATGTAACTTCATGAAGTGCTATTCTTGACCAAGTCATTTATTACTTTAGTTTGCTGAACTAAAAGGGAAAGTTTGAAGGTAGGAAGAGAAAGGTACAACCAAGGGTGAGATGGTTGGATGGCATAACCAACTCAATGGACATGAGTTTGAGCAAGCTCTGGGAGTTGGTTGGTGATGGGCAGGGAAGCCTGGTGTGCTGCAATACATGGGGTCACAAAGAGTCAGACACAGCTGAGCAACTGAACTGAACTGCTGAGAGAAACTATCAATTTCTTATTTTTATTAATTAGTTTCTGAGAGCTTGTTAAGTACCAGTCACTGCACTGTGCTAGCAGGATATATATTTTCTTTGTCACAGCTTCATTGCAGGGTTTTTATAATTACTCCATGAATTGCTGAGTCCAAGGTTAAGAAGAATAAATAACTACCCCAAGGGTTGCAGGCTAATAATAAATGGGAGAACTAAGATTTGAACTCAGGTACTTAGAATGCAGAGTCTACAGATTCGTTAAAATTAAGCCTCTTGGACAACAGAGAAGATAAGAAAAGGAGAATTGTCATTATTAATATCTATTTCATGTGTTGTCCTTTGCTGGAATTTTACATATGCTATTCTAATCCTCATAATGAACCAGTAGGATGATTATTATAGATGAAGAAACTGAGGCTCAAGGAAGGTGCTGGTCCAGGCTTATATAGCTAAGATTTGAATTTGGGTCTGTCACATCTGCACCATTCCTGCCCCCTGCCCCCAATAAAAACCAAAACCAAACCAAAAAAAAAAAAA
>SJYC01090711.1:0-20760 GCA_006408675.1 Madoqua kirkii | reverse complement strand
CATTCTAATAGAATCAGAAATTTGAGGTAGTAGATAGCAGGGGTTAGATTGGTTTTCTCTGGGCAAGTAGCAGCCCTAGATATCATGCACTTAATTCTGACTTTTCATTTGTGTAAAAGTAGCTGATCTGGCATCATAGAATGATAACTTTCACACACTTTATTATTGTATATACTTCAAGCATTGTGATTTTCATATTAGCAGTGTTTCTTCCATAGTTTATTTCTTGAATTGAGAATACCCTTAAGGGCAGTTAGCATTGAGAATACCCAAAGTCACAGATAGGCCCTTATGTTTCAAAAGTGTAAATTTTCGTTGAAGATTGGGAATGATCTAGCTGGAAATTCATGTCCTATATTAAAGCAAATAGCCATATTATGGAACAAAATTAAAATCTTTTATGAATTATTTTAAAACGTAAGATGTAAACATTTTTTTCCATGTTTTTATAGGGCCTCTTTAAAGTGTTTTCCGAAATTTCTGGAGATGCATATCATTTATAACTGCTGTTAGGAATATTTTGGTGGACATCTGCTACTGTATTTGTAGTTTGTAATAAACATGAGTTATCAAATATCTACTAATCTCTTAGGAAAACTAAGATGTTGTGTAATCTTGCTGGCTAATCTTCAAAAATCTTAATTTTTCCTCACTTATAGTTATAAATAAATAATTCTTTAATGCACAGTGATACAACTGGGAAATTTATCACCCAAAGAATAACAAAGATCACATGACTATTTAAGCTGTTCTGTATCTTTGACTAGATTTATTATGTTTTACAAATGGTGTATAATTTTGTTGAACTCTAGGGGTACATGTTGCATCTGATCAGATTTGAGTGGGGCAAATTCATTCATTCAGAAGTTACAGAAAAGTTTGAAGAGAAATATAATAGATAATATAATAGGTATAATAGATACTCTAAGCAGACATGGAATCCATCTTCTAAGAGTTTATAATTGGGTAAGGGAGATAGGCAATATACTATCAATAATGTTACAATGAAAACTAGACAAATCATAATTATAAAATATATGTAAACCCTATATTTTAATAAAAATTATTAAGAAAGTCTATAAATTATAGGGAGGCCTGGCGTGCTGCGATTCATGGGGTCACAAGGAGTCGGTCACGACTAAGTGACTGAACTTAACTGAACTGATAAATTATTTGGATTAAGAATTACTGTGGAGGAGCCAGACAAAATAAAAGAGAGAGAAATATGTAAGAGGGAGGAAAATATACAGTGATCAGCAACTGTAAGAATTTCAGTTGTCTTGTCCAGAAGTTTTCAGGGTACTGGGTACTATATGTGTAGCACACACTTAAGGAATTAGGCATAGGGAGGTCTCTTATGTAAACTGCAAATTATTGGAAGGCTAAAGAGAAAACATTCTGAAAAATTATAGTTTAAATGGGTGTGTGAACTTAATTTATAAAATGGTTTCCAAACTTAAAATTTCTTTTTGTAAGTATGTCTCCAGTTTCTCTTTATCAAAAAAGTCATAAAATTTAAAATTCTAAATTAAAGAAGTAAATGACCATCTGGGAATCTTTGAACATGTACATTCATTGGAGTAACAAATAAATTTCCTAACTGGAAAAATGAAAGACATTTATTAAACTTTGGACATAGGGATATTGGGGTGTCTGTGTGTTTCAGATGATAAAGAATAACATTTTACTCTCCCTTTCCATACCTCTCATTACCTAGACATTAGTTATTGATGGAGCATGTTTATTTTAGGGATTACTATTGATACCTACAAGGAAGATTTTCTCATACTCAAACATTTATATGAACACATGAATGCCTAAAAGTAAGATTCTTTCTCTCTTTCTCTCTCTTTTTAATTTCCAGGCATAGATATTCTTCATCAACTAGGCCTTGGAGGCAAAGATGTAAGACACTCTTCATCAGTGACCGCTGTACCACCATCATCTACACCATTACCTCAGGGGGTCCATGTAACAGAATCGGGTGTCATTTTAACAAACAATTCCTGTATTGAATCACCTCTTGTGAAAATTTTACCAGTCAACTTAGAGCAGCCATTTACAATATTAATTGGGTTACAGTCATATAGAGTAAACAATGCATTTCTCTTCAGCATTAGAAGTAAAAATAGACTGCAATTAGGAGTACAGTTATTACCTAAAAAATTAGTGGTATATCTTGGAGGAAAGCAGTCTGTCTTTTTCAACTACAGCGTTCATGATGAGCGATGGCACTCATTTGCCATTGTTATTAGCAATCAAGATGTCTCAATGTTTGTTGAATGTGGAAAGAAATATTTTAGCAGAGAGACTCTTTCGGAAGTTCAGACCTTTGATTCTAACAGTGTGTTTACCTTGGGAAGTATGAATAATAATTCTGTCCATTTTGAAGGAGTAGTATGTCAGTTGGATATTATTCCTTCTGCAGAAGCATCTGCAAACTATTGCAGATATGTGAAACAGCAGTGCCGCCCTGAGACAAGCCTTCCTCATACAACTATTGTAACAACTAAGATACCAGAAAACTCTCTCCTGCCCAAAAGACTGGGTGAAAAAGTACTGTCACAGGACACACTTACTGAAAACAAAAGTGTTCTAGATTTCACAAATAATGATCTTGTGGCAGTGAATAAACAACAGAAAACCAGATATCAAGATCTCAGTTAACTTCTCTTCATTCACAAAATGTCTCTGCTATGGATCTTGTGAACCATGTGATTCAGACCAAAGAATTGATCACTGAGCAACTTATTCAGGCAAACTTAAGCCTGCCAATGTCCCATGGTAGCCTCGATGAGCCAAGGAAAAAAAACAAGGATAAATTTATTTCTCTTCTAAATGTGTCGGACAATATCACACAACATAATGATAAAGTAACTGGCCTGTCACCACTTAAGAAGATATCATCTAGTCTTCCACATATAAAACAAGATGCAATTAAGAATCTCAAGAAGGCTATCACAGCAAATCTGCACACTAATGAACTTATAGAACTGCAGCAGATTTTAAACACAACCTTATACAGAGTGACAGATGAGCCATCTGTGGATAATCACCTTGATCTAAGGAAGGAAGGTGAATTTGATCCTGATGCTACTTATCCCATCGAAAATAGCTATGAAACTGAGCTTTATGATTATTATTATTACGAGGATCTTAATACAGTGCTCGAAATGGAGAATCTAAAAGGGCCCAAAGGGGACACTGGACCTCCTGTAAGTTATTCTTTTTAAAATATGTCTTAATGCACTAATTTACCATTCATTTCAAAAAGAATTCTCTGGGCTGAACAATATAGAACTGATCTGTCTTAGATATGTCGCCTGGCTTACTGTGAGTGCATTCATGGTTGCTATAATACATCCAACCAGAATGCTACTCTGGCTCAAATGTTGTACTTTTTAAAAACGCTTGGCTGGCTCAGAAGGTTACTTAATTCTGGCAAAGTGGTGAGTAAGCTATGTTTTTCTTGTTCTGTTGAAATTCAATCAGGAATTGAGTTGTTAAATACAGATCAGCATTCTATTTTATTAAAAACCTGTAGACTTGATGCATAGTCATGTTAAGAGAGAATATTAAAGTTATAGTAGACTAAATAAAAACATTTTGAATACACTATTAAATGTATTTTCAGCAAAGTAATATCATATGAATTAAAAGAATATTACCTTCTAGATAGAGATAATTTTATAGTGAGTCATTGGGGAAAAGCAAACCCTTACAGAAATTAAAATATTTCACTTAGGATTATAAAGAGTAACATATTTCATTATATCTTCCATTATATGACCAATTTACAAGTTAATAGAAGTTCCATCTACCTCATGCAAAAATAGCCATTCAGCAGTCCATCAGTCCATTCAGTAGGAAAAAAGCCAAGTCACTTCCTTAGTAACTCTTTAACAAAGCCATGAGATAATTGATTGGTTATTTTAGCTCTGAAATTCTTTTGTCATGTAGGTGCAACTACTGATGGATGATTTTTTAATCATTTAAGACTCATTTAAACTATTTAAAATCACATTAGAGACATGTTTTTACCTTTCATATTTGAATACCTTTAAACAATAAACTTATATATCTTTACAAATCTTTTTTTAATTGCAAGCAGAATAAAATATATCTTAAGATATTTCTTGATTTGATGGAAGTAAAATTTGAGACATTTGTTTAGTTCCAGAAACCATAGAATGAGAGATGGTGCCACTTGCTTAGCTTGTGTTTCTTTCCTGGTTATTACTCAAAGTAACTTGATAGGTATTGAGCAATGCTTAGAGTAAATGTTTAAAGGATTTAATAAAATCAGAAGAATATATTATAGAGAATAACTTTTCAGCTAATAGTAAAATTGAGCCTCTAGGCAGGTCATATTAAACAGTTAAGGAAGCTGTTTAGTCTCTTCAAAAAATGTAAGAGATGGGTATTAATCTGTTCTAAATCCAGAAACAGTTATTTTGGCAATGGTTGGTAGGAGAAGCAATAATAGTCTACAGATTCTTCCTTAGTCTCTCCTATGGGCAAAGCAGAAACATAAATTGTGTAAAACAGAGTCACTGATCAGAAGGAGCTTACATTGTGGTAATAGTGATACGGAAGTGCACTATAACCTCGTCTCATGGTCAAGTAAGATACAGGACCCTGAGAGATGCAAACTAAACACGTGGAGTACACATTTTCAAAGGTAAGAAAAAATTTTTGAGAACTCTTTGAAAGATCACTTAAGGCTGAGCTGTTCAGGATAGGTTCTTGTGGGCAAACTTAGACCCTAGACCTCAAATAATGGATATGATTTTGATAGGTGAAAGAAACTGTTCTATCTTTTATGTAGGAGAAACAGCAAAATAGCTATAATTTATTGAGATTTTTTACCTGTGGCAGGAACTCTGCCATGCCCCTTATGTTCATTATCTTAGAAAAACTTGATAAGTTTGGTATTATTACCCTCATTTTTTAGATAAAGAAACTGAAGCCCAAAGTAATTTGTTTGCTTGCTCATAACCACATGCCAATAAATGAGAGACCCAGGATTTTGACCCTAGAGGTAGGTTTTCTGCCTCTAAAGGTCAAACTCTTTCACAATATGAGGCTGAATAATGGTAGATAAATGTAAGGCCAGGGTAGACCTATACAGGTTGTAGAGGTCTCAATTTTCAAACTAATAGTTCTGACTTTTCTTGTTCTCAGTGGGGAATTTTGTAGGTTTCTAAGCAGAGGTATGAATAGGGAAGTCAGTCTGTGGCAGTGCTCAGAACAGACAGGAAATTCCTGTTATCATCTGGATGTTACAAAACTAGGGCATTATCTAGGATGACAGCAGTGAAAATGCAAAGGAAAAGTAGCATTCAGGGAGATCTTGAAGGAAGGTTTGGTAGAACCAGGAAATTAATTGGACTTAGGGACCAAATGAAAAGAAAGAAGATCAAGGCGGCTCTAAGGTTTAAGCCTATGGGTTGAGAGACTGGTGATACCAATATAAAAACCAATAATTAAGACAGGAAGTTTATTTTAGGAGAGGAAACCAAGTTAAAACATTTAAGGTGCTGTTGGCAAATCAGTAAGCTGTTCAAAGAGTTGAAGAAGGTGAAGTGAAAAGAGAAGTCAAGGTAGGGGGGTATAGATTATGGGAGTTTTCCCATCAGTGTTATAGAGTCAAGAAATTTGCAAGGAAAAGACTGGGCATAGAGTCAAGAGTCAAATTGTAAGGAATGTTTGCTTTGTGGTTATAGAAGGAAAAAGAAAAAAAGCAGAAATGTGATGGGATAGACAGATGGGACAGAACAATATAGTTAGCGTTAGTCGCTCAGTCATGTCTGACTCTTTGCAACCCCCTGGTACCTGCCAGGCTCCTCTGTCCATGGAATTCTCCAGGCAAGAACACTAGCATGAGGGGCCATTCTTTTGTCCAGAGGATCTTCTCAACCCAGGGTCAGGATCAAACCCGGGTCTCCTGCATTGCAGGCAGATTCTTTACCGACTGAGCCACCAGGGAACCCCATAATATAGTATCATAAAAGCCAAAGATGAGAGTTTTGAGAAGAAATTGATCAGTGGTGCTGAAAGATTGAGCAAAAGTAGAGGAAATCCTTTGGATCTTCTGGTGAGAAAGTTGTTATTGAACCTTGATAATGATTTCAGCATAGTGTAGAAGTCTAAAGGTAAATTTTATAAAGTGTATGAGAGAGTAAATGGTGATGAAATGATTAAAGATTTTGCACTGCTTCTTGAAGTGGATTAAGCCTGTGGACAGCCTGATCTTTCCTACTTGTTGGTGCCTGTTTTTCATCTACATACCCTTGATGTTTTTTTGATATCTTTGAAGTTCATTTCACTAAAGCTATTAGGTTCTGTGTCAGGTTTTTTTTTTTTTTGGTACTCTTTTGATCTGAAGTTTTTTGTTTTGTTTTGTTTTGTTTTACTTACTAAAGAAACATCTCTCCTTATATTCTCAGGTATTTTTCTTATCCATTTTTCTATATTCTTCAGGCATACCAGTATACACGTTTTAAAAGTCCTTTGTGATGACAGTATTTATTATCTTCTCTACAATGATGTCCATGTGTTTGCTTTTTTCCCACTTTATGTAAATTCAGTTAAACTACATCCATATTCCTTAACTGATTTTTTTCAATGTGGTCAGCTATTATTGCTTCTGATGTGGGTTTAGTCTATAATTCTTTCTTATTTTGCTCTTTCAATCTTTAAGCTCTTTTGACTCACAGTTCATTACCTTGGTTGTTATTTTTGTCTTTTATGACTCTTCTTTGAGCTTTTTGTAGAAAAACAGCATCTTGAAATTCTTTGGATTTACAATGAACTATATGAACTTCTTTCTCTGCATGGAGTAATCCTTTTCTGGTAAAAATTTTCATTTAATTTATGTTTCTGTCCTCACATTTCCCCCCTCCCCTCAAAACGTACAGGTCCCTTGCTGGTTTCTTTCTGGTTATCACTCATTTTTAAAATAGAGACACCTCTGTTTGGGCCACTGGGTGTTTTAGCATGGTACAGGGAGAGGCAAAAGGGAGTAAGGTGGAGTGGTACACAGCATCAAATTTAAGCTGCTGCCTTCAATGCCATCTTTCGATATGTATTGTATCCTCTACCTAGAAATGAATCTCCTCTCATTTTCATGTACATGAAGCCTCTGTATCAGTCTAGAAATGATTTGATGATTTATGCTCTTGTCTTTTACCTCCTTCCTGCACCAGAAATTTCCTGAGGTTAGGAGATTTGTTATAGATCATAAAAATAATGAGTTCTTCCTTTTCAGCTCTGCCTTCCTTACTCTTGGTTGTTTGAACTGGATCTTTGCAGGGTCATGAATTATATTCCCTGTGGCTTTACTGTTCCCTTGAACTTAGCTATTGTCATTAAAGGATCATTGGAATGAACTTTCTGGACTGATATACTGTTAGATATCTGTAGCCTGTCCGAGGTTTGAGGTCTGAGGAGGGTTTTTTGTTTTTAGTCGTCTTTCAGCATCTTTCCTTATTCCAAAATGTCTCACTATTTGAAAGATAATTTTTGTATTTTGTGGTTTGTGGTTGTGGTTGTTTCTTTGTTTCATCAGAAAAGTTTTTTTCTTTTGGTATTTTTTGTTGTTTTCAGAGGGTTTTTGAGGGAAGGAGGGTAGCTTTAAAAATGTTTTCATTCTGCTATCTTTTATAGAAATTCTCTAGTGACCCATTTTAGAATGTAAATTAGATCATGTCATTTATCTGGTTAAAACTCTTCAGTGACAGGAGAGTATAGCAAGCAGAATAAGTTAAAAAGTCTTTATCATGACCCATGCAGTCATATGCCGTCTGGCCCCTGTTTTCCTCGGCAACATCATCTTGTTCCACTTTTGCTTACTTCCACTGTTGGCTTTCTTTCAGCTCCTTAATAAGATTGTATGTTTGTTTGTTTTATTTTACTCATGCTGTCATTCATTTTATTCTTATTTTCAAATTTTATTTTCTCCTCTTTCCTCATTCCTCTTCATTTTTTAGGTCTTAATTTAGAGCTTTCTCAGAGACGCATTGTCTCACAGCACAATATAAATTATGTGCACTCTGTTGATCTCTCTTGGTTGCTTGTTCTTTTCTTCATGTCACTAAATAAAATGCATCAGTTCAGTTCAGTCACTCAGTCGTGTCCGACTCTTTGCGACCCCATGAATTGCAGCACGCCAGGCCTTCCTGTTCATTACCGTCTCTCGGACTCATGTCCATTGAGTCCGTGATGCCATCCAGCCATCTCATCCTCGGTCGTCCCCTTCTCCTCCTGCCTCCAATCCCTCCCAGCATCAGAGTCTTTTCCAAAGAGTCAAGTGTTCGCATGAGGTGGCCAAAGTATTGGAGTTTCAGCTTCAGCATCATTCCTCCCAAAGAAATCCCAGGGCTGATCTCCTTCAGAATGGACTGATTGGATCTCCTTGCAGTCAAGGGACTCTCAAGAGTCTTCTCCAACACCACAGTTCAAAAGCATCATATTATGTGTTTATTTGTTAGTGGGTGTTTTTTTATCTCATTGTCAGCTCCAGGAGGTTTTGATGCTTACTAATGTTTATTGAGTAAGTGAATGAATTAATCAATGAGTGAACTATAAAAAGAAATTTAGATGTAAGACTTCCAAGATCTATCAGACATTACTCTCTTACAAGTATTGGATACATTTGCTTCAGTATATTACCTTAGTAATAATAATACTGTAACTAACATTGAGTACTACTTGTGCTTCATGCATACCTTTTTAAAAAATTGCTCTGTAGCTTATGGTTAATTACTCTATATCAGACATAGTTACAAGTATTTTATATGCAATAACTTTAATATTCACTATAACATCATCAGTGTTAAAAAGATAAGAAAACTAAGTCTTAGCAAGAGTAGCTGACTTGTCTATGGTCATTCCGCACGTAAATGATTGAAGTGTGGTTTGACTGTAGACAGGATGATTGCCAGGCTTCCCTCGTGGCTCAGACGGTAAAGCATCTGCCTCCAATGCGGGAGACCCGGGTTTGCTCCCTGGGTCGTCGGGAAGATCCTCTGGAGAAGGAAATGGCACCCCACTCCAGTATTCATGCCTGGAGAATCCCATGGACGGAGGAGCCTGGTAGGCTACAGTCCACGGTGTCACAAAGAGTCAGACACGACTGAGCGACTTCACTTTCACTTTGGATGATTGCCATAGCATTGCTCTTTAACTGAATTATACTTTATCTTAATAACTGATAATCTGAAAGTCAAAGTGCCTTTTCTAGGACTTCATTTATAGAAAATAATTCATAAAAATGTCATATCATATAAAATTGCTTACCTTCTCTGGTTTCTAGGAAATACCTATTAATAACTTATTCTCAAAGATATAGAAATAAATTGTGAAGACAAGTTCATGGAAACGGTGATATAGTAGTAATTCTCAAAATATTTGAATAGTTCAGGATGGAGAATAGAAATATTACTTTCATATGGTTGAAAGAGAAATATTACTTTCTTAATTTTAAGGAATACATGAAAGGTTTTTGTTAAGGGGTATAAAAAGGCAAAATAAAAAGGAAAATGGACAGTTTGAAATATACAAAGAACATTAGAAAACTGAAAAAAACTGAAAAAAAGCATCAATAAAGGAGAACGTTTCAAAGAGAAAAATGTTACATGACAATGAAGATCAGTGAGGTGAGGTGAGGTGAAGTTGCTCAGTCGTGTCTGACTCTTTGCGACCCCGTGGACTAGCGCCTACCAGGTTCCTCCATCCATGGGATTTCCCAGGCAAGAATACTGGAGTGGGTTGCCATTTCCTTCTCCAGGGGATCTTCCCAACCCAGGGATCGAACCGAGATCTCCCACATTGGAGGCAGACAATTTAACCTCTCAGTAGGTCATGCTATATGTTAATGGTAGGGCTAATATCTTAACCTTGACATGTTTAATATCAAAGTTCATAGTATTTTTACTGCAGTAATGAATGAATGTTTGTAAAACATTGTATATAAGTGTAAAACATAGCTATATGTATGCTCTGAGACATCAAGAATAATGCCATGGCAGCAGAGTGCTCAGTAACAATGAAATGAATAGGGAGATGAATGAATGAATATGTATTAATCATATCCCAAATAGTTGTTTTTCCACCAGTTGATTGTTAAAAATAAGTTTAAAAGAGATAATATAAGGCATTAATATGTGGAAGCAAAGTAGTACTATCCTATTTCTTCTTTGATATATTTCAAAAGTGACATTCAAAGAACTCAGACTACCTTAAGATTTATCTGTTTTTACTTTTTTACTGTTTTTGCTTAAAATTGATTTTGTTTTTACAAAACCATTTAACTCCATTGACCTCTTGGTATGCTGCATTTTGTGTAGGGCAGATATATTACTGAATATACTAGCTGAGCTGGTAAAGAATCTGTCTATAATGCAGAAGACCTAGGTTCAATCCCTGGGTTGGGAAGATCCCTGGAGAAGGGAATGGCTACCACTCCAGTAGGCTGACCTGGAGAATTCCATGGATTGTGTATAGTCCATGGGTTCGGAAAGAGTTAGACACAACTGAGCAACTCATATACTAGAAGGATCTCATTGTAACAGTTTAACACATTACACAGATCTTTGGTAGAAGACTTCTAAAAAAACATAAAATGGTCAGTGCTTTACTTTTTCAAGGATAGTCTTCTTTTGAAATGTGTTTGGAAAACCGCCCCCAAAACCTGTAGTTGTTGGTCTCCAAACCCTAAATTGAATTCCTCTTTCAGTAGTAAAAGTAAATTTAGGTAAAAAACTACCCACAAAACTGCTAGTTATGGTCCCTGTGAAAACCAATGCAGTGGCCGTAAGCGTAAGTCATAGACTCCTGATGCCATATCTGACCAGATTAAAGAGGACATTTGAATTTCAGCTCTCACTCCTGCTGGTTAAGGTGAGGGGTTTCATGTTATTTTTAAATCATTGTCAGCTAGTAACCGGGGACCAAAAAAGAGCCATAGAGTGAACTCTTCACAAGACTTGAGAGAAAGGATGTGTCTGTTCTCTTGTCTAATATCTCAGCATTTGTTTTTCAAGGGTCCCCCTGGTCCAGCAGGCATCCCAGGTCCATCAGGAAAGAGAGGCCCACGGGTAAGTGGATGGGCTCCATTTCTCACTTGCTGTTAGAGTGGGTAGCTTTCCAGTATGCTGCGTCTACTGTTGTACAGTATGTACTTCCTCTGGAAATCCGCCGGGATTGTCAAACTTAGCCTGGCCTTTGCCAGTTCAAGAGGAGCCTGGGAACACGTGCCACTTACTTAGTTGAGTGTAAACACCCAGCCAAAGCATTCCCTGTGAACATGCCCAAAAAGATAATCAAATTTGTAGATTCGTGATTGTTTTGGTGCTACTTGTAGAACTGTTCTTAGTTATAAAGTGATTTCATCTGAAGTTGATAGTCCAAGATGGGAATCATTTACTTTGGGAAATGAAGAAGAGTGAGCAGTCTTAAAATAGTGCATTCCTGAATCACATAGTGGAAAATATTGGAATTATAAACTAAAAAAATAATTGTCCAGAGGAAAAAAGCTTCCTCAAGGGTAGCAGTAGTTTTTCACATTAAACAGGTCCAACAAAAGATTTATTGCTGTGTTAGAATTCATTTCTTTCAAAAGTAAAAAAAAAAAAAAAGTGAACTTTTCCTAGCAGAAATTCTTTGAAGAGCTAGAAAAGGAATTATGATTGTATGTTATAAAGACAAATGTAAATACGATATATAATCCACTTTCCTTCCTAATTTTTGCTTATCATATAAACAAATTAATGTAAAACTCACCCTAAAATGCTAATTTAAATGGTCCATATTCACATCAAGCTCTGTTGATGTGAGGCTCAAGATGAATGCTTCCTCTGCTCTAGATGTTTAACATTTCTTTTCTTTCTCTATACTTGATGACCTACCACATTCCTCTCAAGAGTGTTTTCTAAGCTTCTCCACTCTCCTCCAGCCAGCAAACCATTTCTGTCCAACCCCCTTCTCTGTCGGGAGTCCCTGGATTTTGCTTTCTGAGGGACTGAGTTCCCCTTTGCATTAATTATATTCCCTCTCCACTGCTAAGGCTGTTCTTCCACAACTTAACCTTTTCTATCCCTAGATTTTATCTTATTTGGCAACAAACAGCAA
This sequence comes from Madoqua kirkii, assembly GCA_006408675.1. Lineage (NCBI taxonomy): Eukaryota > Metazoa > Chordata > Mammalia > Artiodactyla > Bovidae > Madoqua > Madoqua kirkii. The sequence goes on along the minus strand of SJYC01090711.1, from coordinate 8,628 downwards.
ATTATTATCTTTTTTTTTTTAAGTACGTGACTTTCACTGTTGCTAATTTTTCCTAAAGTTATTGTCCTTGCTCACTCTTGCACTAATGAGCTCTGTGGAATAATACTTTATACCCATTGGTCCCACATCTACCTCAACAAATCATTTGTTAATCCTCATACATTTTCCCACCTACTTTATTGAAAAATTTATTTTGGAAGACTACACAAATGAGAGGTCATGAAATCTAATTTTTTCCCTTAGTTTTCATCTTGCTAGATATACTTTCCATGGTTGTATTGCTATCATTCCTCCCGCTTCTGAAACACAATGCTCTTAATTCAGAAGTGAAAAAAAAAACATATAAATATTAAGTATTTCTGTGTTAAGATAGAGGCATAACTGAAGGAAGAGTCTTTCCTCAGAGTTCAGTTGGTAAAGAATCTGCATGCAGTGCAGGAGACTGGGTTTGATCCCTGGATCAGGAAGATCCTCTGGAGGAGGAAATGAAAACCCACTCCAGTATTCTTGCCTGGGAAATCCTATGGACAGAGGAACCTAGTAGGCTACAGTCCATGGGGTCGCAAGAGTTGGACATGACTTAGCAACTAAACCACTACATAGCCAAAGGGTACAGTGGTGGGTACCAAGCCCAAATGGGCATAGAAGCCCTGGAGACCTGAAAGACTTTCTGGAGATGAATCCTTATTCTTCTCTTTGTTGGTTGTATGAACCTAAGTTTACCCATTTGTAAAAGGGAATAAATAACCACCCTGCAGGATTGTTATATGGATTAGTAATAATAATAATAATAAAATAAAGCAGTAACAGTTACTTAGCTATAGTAGGTATTTAGTAAATAGAAGCAGTTATTGAATTCAAATGGACAAATACCACTTTTTTCTTAAATTCCCCACACTGCATGGCTTGTGGGATCTCAGTTCCCCCACCAGGGATTAAAACTGGATGACAGGCACTAAAAGCACCAGATTCTAACCACTGGATCACCAGGGAATTCCCTAAATTGACAGATATTCATTGGGAATCTGATATGTGCTAAGTATTACACAGGTGATATTTAAAACAGCTGCTTTTCAAAGAATTTATAATCCTAGAACTAAACAGCACATGTCATGAAGTTAAAATAGCAATAAAATATTAAGAGAATTGTCCCAAGGCAACATATAATTAGTTGCAAATGAATTTTATCTGCAGCAGTTTCTGTGGGATTGAGTAGGAAAGAGAAATCACCTCATGCTCGCCAGGATTTACAGGTGGTATCTCAGCTGACACTTGAACATGATTTGAGCAGGTATAGGAGAGGCATGGTTACATGAGGTAAGTCTTAAGGCATGCATCATAGCATAAACAAACCCAAGTGCGGAAAGGGTTACTGAACATTGAGAGGAGAGTAAAACAATTGCACTTTGTTATTTTGGGGCTTCTTACTCTGCACAACTTTTAGAAGTAGCACTGGGCAATGTGGCTGGAGATAATAGGTGGTAAATAAGGGACATAAATACCTCAAAGCAGTGTTTTGAAGCAAAAAACAAAAACTGCAGTTCTGTTCTGTAATCGGTGTCATTTCTAAGACTGAAATATCCAAGACCTCAGAAGAGATAATGAAATTTGTAAAATAACATATCCATTTTAATGAATCATATAATATTTCTTTGAGTGTTATAATGAACACTTACTTGTATCTAGATCTAAGAATGATCTGATTTTTTCTTTTTCTATTTGTAGGGCATACCAGGGCCACATGGAAATCCTGGGTTACCTGGATTACCAGGTCCAAAGGTGAGTGCTTTGAATATCACGTGATTTTCGGCACATTACTAAAGAAGGTCTTTAACTTTTAAAGTCAACCTTGGAATATTAGGGATCTCTGTCATCTCCAGAGCATGAGTCTTCAGCAAGATTGTTACAGGGTGGCAGATGGCCAGGTTCCTTGAGAGCCTACCACACTTGGATTTATAAATAGCTAGTGGTAAAGGCAAGCATGGCCCTGCTTTGATATTCCAGTCTTTGTTGTCAAAATATGATGGCAATATATGGAAACCTCTGCAATGTATAGATTATGACTTGAGTAATTTACCTTAAATCAAGACTGTTTTAATGTATAAATAAATATTGAGGAAATAAAACATCATTTATTTCCCTTTTTCATACTTCTCTAATATTTTCACTTGAAAAAGATCTATGAGGATAATGCTTATAGGATACACTCATATTTTTATGAAAACAACTAACCTGAAAACCTGTAAAAATATGAGCCTACTTAGTTGTGTGATAGTAGTGTGATAGATAGTATGCTGCTGCTGCTGTTAAGTCGCTTCAGTCATGTCTGTAAAACAGATGGAAGTATATATACCAGGCTGGTTACCTTCATAGCGGTATGGAACTGGAAATATAAGTAAATATACATATCTATACACACACATGTACATGTGTGTGTATGCATTAGGGTTTTGGTTGCCAGTAACATTATGAATATTTCAGGGTCATTAATAAGCACTCTGCTTATTAATTATCTCACTCAAAAGTAACCAAATAGCTGTTACCATACAGATACAGATTAAGATAGGATAGAGTTTAAGGACACAGGTTTTGGAGTCTAACTGATTTGGATTCAAGGTTTAGCCTTCTTGATTTGTATATACTGTGTTTAGTCGTGTCTGACTCTTTGTGACCTCATGGTCTGTAGCCCGTCAGGCTCCTCTGTCCATGGAGATTCTCCAGGCAAGAGTGCTGTTTCTTGCTCCAGGGGATCTTCCCACTCCAGGAATTGATCCAGGTCTCCCACACTGCAGGCGAATTCTCTACCGTCTGAGCCACCAGGAAAGCCCCTTGATTTGTATGACTAGAAACAAATTACTTGCTTTGCCCCTTTAAGCTTAATTTTCTTCTCCAAAACAGGGAAAACCATAGTATGTCCTCATAGGGCTGGAGTAAAGGCTAAATAAATTGTGAGCAAAGCCCTTAACAGAGCTAACACATCATAAGTAATACCATTATTAATAAGTAATAATGACTCCCTCAGTTTCTCATCACTCTCAACAACCTTTTGAGCTTAATAAAATGTCTCAGAAAAAAAGTTTTTAACTACTGGATATGTACCAGAAAAAAGACAAATGCCTTCTCAAGAAATTAGGATTTTGTTTTTAAATTTGTGATTCTCTAGCCCTCCAAGCTGTGTCTGGGGGCTTCAAGGATATTTAGTGGAAGGCTAGTGTAGTTGTAAAGACCCAGCTCATGTTTCTCCAAGAGCTCAAGTTCTAGGGGACTTGCCAACCTCCTAACAAGCCTCATCTCCACAACTTGTCGGAAGATGGAATAGAGGTGGGGTTTCCACACGGCTTGTGTCATCCTTCTCTTTTCCTGCCTCAGCCAATAACAAACATATACTTGAAGAAAAAAAAAGATGGAGAATAGGGTGAGGAGAGATGACGACGGAAATAGTGGAAAGCCTTTGATTTCATTGACTTCTTAATATGTGTGTACTTAGGAGAAAATACTTGAGAAAATGACGTCTGTGTCAAAAAAATTACCTTTGTCCAGATTAAAAACAGGGTATTTTTCAGTGTTGACTAATATGAATGTGTGCCTTCAGTAAAATGTTCTAGGGGAGATGAAGTCTTAATCTCAAGATTTCTCTTTAATATCATACCTAGTAATATAAATATAATTTTGACTATAACTGCTTACCAATAACATATTTTATGAACCACTATATTAGGAATTTTGTAAGCTCTACTTAAAATTTGCAAGCAATTAACTGAACCTCTTGGGAACTTAATCATATAAACATGAATATTAGTCTTAGTTTATATTTAAATTTAATAATTTGATAACCATCTTTCAAAGTAGCCAAAACTGACCATGATTTGTTTTAATTGCACATATTTGTGGGGACAGTAAATTGGACTTCCCTGGTGGCTCAGATGATTAAAGCATCTGCCTACAATGCAGGAGACCTGGGTTCAATCCCTGGGTAGGGAAGACCTCTTGGAGAAGGAAATGGCAACCCATTCCAGTGTTCTTGCCTGGAAAATCCCATGGATGGTGGAACCTGGTAGGTTACAGTCCATGGGGTCACAAAGAGTCGGCCGCGACTAAGCGACTTCACTTTCACTTTCATGCATTGGAGAAGGAAATGGCAACCCACTCCAGTGTTCTTGCCTGGAGAATCCCAGGGACAGGGAAGCCTGGTGGGCTGCCATCTATGGGGTCTCACAGAGTCGGACATGATTGAAGTGACTAAGCAGCAGCAGCAGCTTAGCAGAACTAGTAGTGTGGTTTATGAAACCAATTTTCCTAGGTATTTAACATTTTAAAGTAATACACATTTTAAAGTAATCAGGATTAATAGAACATTCAAGTTTCATACTTTGTAATCTTCTTATAGTATTTATTCAAGACAATGCAATAAATATGCAGATTTTATGCTCTCAAGGATAAATTTTGACATGTGATCACAGGATTTATTTTCCTTCAGGAACAGAGATCCCTTTTAGGTTAATGAGTTTTACAGTATTAAGACATTTTCAGAATTTTTCTCTTTTCAGTTATTATTTAGCAAGAATAACATAGAATTATTGTTCTCTAAGAAAGATGTATAAAAAATCTTGTCACTTGTATAAGAAACTGCACATTTCAAAAGGGGTTACCTGAAACTTTGAAAAGACCAAATTAAGATAATTGCAAGTTTAGAAAGATTTAACTGCAATGGAAAATGCGGTGTATTATGAAATGTTTATACAATCATATTTGGATTAATATATTTTATAAAAATTGTTAAAACTGATACCAACCAGACAGGGTTCTTGGCCTTAACCAGTCAATAGAAATTTCAGATTCCTTATGTGGGGTGAGGAAATGGGTGTGTTCAGGGGTTGGACCAGAGGGTTGGCTTAGATGTTTTCTCACCCCTTTGGTGGTGTTGCGTATATTGAAAAAGTGAAAGTGAAAGTCCCTCAGTCATGGGCTATACAGTCCTCATGGACTGTACAGTCCATGGAATTCTCTAGGCCAGAATACTGGAGTGGGTACAGCTATTCCCTTCTCCAGAGGCCTTTCCCAACCCAGGGATTGAACCCAGGTCTACCGCATTGCAGGTGGATTCTTTACCAGCTGAGCCACCAGGGAAGCCCAATAATACTGGAGTAGGTAGCCTATCCCTTTTTCAGGGTATCTTCCTGACCCACAAATTGAACTGTGGTCTCCTGCATTGCAGGTTGCATATAGAGGTATATGCAATGCATTGCTTTTGCTTTGACTCCTGGTATGCCTCCCAGCTCTTCAGAAGTGGCAGTTGGGTGTTGTTGTTGTTGTTGTTTTGGTCTTTTTATTTGTTTGTCCAGAGATGCAACTTTTACTGAAAATATCATATTTATTATTTGTTACATAAAACAAAAAGTCTGTGTCTCTTAAGAATGAATATACCTTAAGATAGTATAAAAATATGTTCTATTTGTGAGGCCATTTTAAAGTTTATAAGAATAAAGCTTATTTTGCAAACATATTCTAGATTGATGGAAAATCTAGTATTTTATTTTCTGTTATACTTTTACAATTAAGTTAGTATTTACCATAAAGGACAAAGAATGTAAACTTATCTTTGGTGGTTCTCAACTCCGTTCAAGCAAAAGAAGTTTTCACATGTTTATCTTCCTTAATAGATTCTGAATTATTTGAATGCAAGGGCCAGATCTTATCCCTCTTTGCCTTTGTATCTAGCCCAGTGCCTAGCATGTGTTGGGCATTCTATAAATGTTAAACTGAAGTAATAAACAGACAACGTTAGTAATAAGGCACTGGCATCATAAGGGAATAAGAACTAGCACTTACTGAGCATCTAGTGTCAGCTGACAGTATTTTATGTATGCCATCTCATTCAGTTCCACTTCAGTTAAGAGTACTGTTCAGAGCAGGCTTTATTACCTTCTGCTTTCCATAGAAGAAAACATATTCAGAGAAGTAAGTACTTAACCAAGGTAACACAGTTTAACTGGCATCAGAATTAGATCTGTTTTACTCTTTGCCCTACACCTATTTGTCTCTACTAGCATAGTGAGTACTCTTGCCTGGAAAATCCCATGGATAGAGGAGCCTGGTGGGCTACAGTCCATGGGGTTGCTAAGAGTCAGACACGACTGAGTGACTTCACTTTCACTTTTCACTTTCAGGCACTGGAGAAGGAAATGGCAACCCACTCCAGTGTTCTTGCCTGGAGAGTCCCAGGGATGGGGGAGCCTGGTGGGCTGCCGTCTATAGGGTTTCACAGAGTCAGACATGACTGAAGTGACTTAGCAGCAGCATAGTGAGTGGTTCACTATGAACCTTGAATGTATGAAACAGTACCTTAAGAAGGAAAGATGAGGGTGGAGTAACCTAGTGTAATTAAAGACTTTCTGAATTCATTTAGTAATAGTAACAAAATATGTCCATTCCACGGTTCCAGCTAATCCTTTGGATGCTAATAAGATATAAATACCATAAAGAGTGAAACTGAACTCTCATCCCTTAGAACTGTGTTGTTAGATTGCTAAATAGTAGAAGAACAAAATGCTACACAAAAATTTTCTGAGTATGTAACATTTTTCTGCAATATTAAGACTAATTTAAAATAGAGGTAAACTATTGAGTTCTTTAGCTGAAATCAGTAGACTTCTGGTAGAAATATTGTCTTTCTAAGAAAAAAATCTTTCTAAAAAAATATCAAGTGAATTCTGCTTCTCTGTTTTTTAGAGAGAATGACTTTTTTTTTTTTTGCCACCAAATACCATCTCGGTCCACAATTCATCATATTTACTTATTTAATATAAACTTTATTTGCAGGGTGCTGGAAATTCTTATTAATATTAAGTAATACATGATCAATTATGCAGTAGATCTTCAGACATGAATCCAAATGAAGTATCTAGATCTACTTACAGTTCTAGTCCAGGCAATCTATTTTTGTCCAGATAATTTCTTTCCCAAAAAGGCTTCTTAAAGGCTACTTAAAAACTACCCATGGATGTTAATTAGTAGCGTATATTACTTTAGTCAAGTTCAATAGCTCCTTCAAATTTAATCCCATTCAATGAAAACATCTAACCTTGTAAGCTGCTGTCAACAGTGTCCTGTTAGTATTGGCTTGGCCAAAATGTTTATTTGGGATTTTCTTTTAAGATCTTATGGAAAAATCTGCAAGAAGTTTTGGCCAACTCAATAATATTAAATGAAATGCTATTAATTAATAATATTAAATATTGAATTCCAAAGAGTATATCTTTGTGCTATAATTTATTTCTGGTTTTGGCCCTCTGTTCCCATGTTTCCATCATGCTCCCACTTTCCTTGCTTGTGAATTAAATAAATATGTTAAGTATAGATGCTGACCCATTCTAAGAATTCTTTTACAGAGTCAGATTGCTATGAAAAGTTTTCAATCCAATATTCTGACAATGTAAAGTATGATAAAATGTGAAGACTGAGGTGCTCCTGTTGTTCTGTACAACATAAGGACCTTTATGTAAAGGACCGGACACATATGACAAATACATTAAATTTTTTTCCTTCTAGCCATCAAAGACTATTAGGGTCACATCAAAAGGATTCAGAAGCCAATCTGAAAAGCTTTTACTAGTCAAAGATTGGTATAATTTGAATATCATTAAGAATATTAACTGTAGTGGATTAAGTCACATCAAATATCTCTAAATCCGTGAGTTTACTTTGTAGCTAACAACAGAGAAGCCCTCATTGGTCACCTTTAGAAGATGCTAGGGAATTGCATCTATGAGGTTGTATATTCAACAATTCAATTCAAATCTGACACTACTCCAAGCTAGTATCAGACTCCACAGATTTGAGGGCTCAATCCCACATGACTCCCCACATTTGAGATGCTAACAGAACACTTGTGCCTGGCTGACTACGTGTCCAGGACTTCCCACAATCTCTTCCTCTCCCAGGTTTGATATTTTGTTGGAATAGCTCACAGAACTCAGGAAAACATATTAATAAGGCTTACCAATTTATTATTTAAAAATAGAACTCAACTGAAAGGTAGAGATGCATAGGGCGAAATATGGAGAGTAGAAGCCTAGAGCTTTCCCAGGTCCATATGCTCCCAGCGTGTTCACCTACTGGAAGCTCTTGGAATGACCTTAAGAATTTTTATACTAAATCTCTACCACCTCCTCCTGTCTCTGGAGGTGGGGGAGGAGATGGGGCTAAATTTTACTACCCTCTAATCACTTGTTTGCCTTTCTGGATGACTAGGTCCCATCCTGAAGCCATCTGGCTCCCTCTCTCCAGTCACCTCATTAGCATAAACTCAGATCAAAAAGGGCTTGTTATGCATAACAAAAAGCACTCCTACAACTCAGGAAATTCCAAGGGTTTTAGAATCTTTGTGCCAGGAACCAGGGCCAAAGACAAAATGTATACTTTTAGAATGTGGTCCACTGGAGAAGGGAATGGCAAACCCACTTTAGTATTCTTGCCTTGAAAGTCCCATGAAGAGTATGAAAGGCCAAAAGATAGGACATTGAAAGATGAACTCCCCATGTCGGTAGGTGCCCAATATGCTACTGGAAATCAATGGAGAAATAACTCCAGAAAGAATGAAGAGACGGAGCCAAAGCAAAAAACAACACC
>SJYC01090710.1:0-12705 GCA_006408675.1 Madoqua kirkii | reverse complement strand
CATTGGAAGGACTGATGTTGAAGCTGAAACTCCAATACTTTGGCCACCTGATGCAAAGAGCTGACTCATTGGAAAAGACCCTGATGCTGGGAAAGATTGACAGCAAGAGAATGGGATGACAGAGGATGAGATAGTTGGATGGTACCATTGACTCAAGTGACATGAGTTTGAGTAAACTGCGGGAGTTGGTGATGGACAGGGAGGCCTGATATGCTGCAGTGCATGGTGTCAGAAAGAGTTGTACACCACTGAGTGACTGAACTGAGCTAATACTTTCATTATACCACAGCCATTATTTTAAAATATGGTAAACAGAAAAATAAGGAGAAAGAATACATTTTTGTTATGAATTGCCTTACCTTTCTTAGAATTAAAGCTTGGTTCTGATGCTGAAAACTCAGCTTCTCTGTATACCGATGCCAAATTTAATCTCGGAGACAGAGTTTTGAGTGACATGGAAGAGGACAACTTTATTTCTTGCCAGGAAAAGGGGGACACAGTGGGCTCATACTCTTAAAACCATGTGTCCCAACTTGGGGAAAATAGAGGCAAGTCTTATAGTAATTATTCAAAGAGGACGACATGATTAGCTTGTGGACATTCTTCTGAAGGGTTAGTGATGAGGTAAGTTAGGAGTCTACATTGTCAACCTTCAGGTCCAACTGGTGTGAGGTTTATATACTTGTGGGTAGCATACCATCATTAATCATTAACGTCTCTCACCTGGAAAGAGTTTCAGTATCTGCAAAATAGCTCAAAGATACTGTTGTGTGAATCCTTTGATGGGGGAAACAAGACCTTGCCCCAAGACTCCTCCCGACTGTTTTTTTTTTTTCCTCCCTGATCTCACATCACCTCCTTTACCCTAATTTACAATTGCTTGAATCTGCCCTTTGGAACTCAGGGAACATCAGGGAGGCTGAGGGAAGGCTGTTTGCTATAATCAAAGAAATGGGAGACACAGAAAGTCCTTGTGCCCAGGCGCCCAACAGGGCCCTGCACAGTATTAGTACAACCAAGTGGTTGATGAAGGGAATTTTCTTTTTACAGAAAAATCTAGCAAATTAGGAAAGAATACTAGAATTGAAAATCACCGTTTTTGCTATCCTGATGAAGAAAAAATTAGAAAATGGAAACAACTCAGAAAGTCCAAAGCCCTTGAGGCAGGAGGATGCTTGGCAGGCTTTGAGGAATAGCTGAATGAGATAAGCGGTAGGAGATAGATCAGAGAGATAGTAGGAGGCAGATTAGTTCAGACCTTACAGGTAAGAATTTTGGTTTGAACTTTACTGTTGTATATTTGTTGGAGAGTTCTAAGTACAGGGAAGCCTGGTGTGCTGCAGGCAATGGGGTTGCAAAGAGCTGGACACACTGAGCGACTGAACAAGAACAAGTAGAAAGATGGCGTCAAGCAATTTATGTTATAGGAGAATGGTTCTGGCTATCACAGAGAATAGACTGGGGTAAGGGAAGGGTAGAAATAGGAACACCAGTTTAGAGACTTCTTCAGTGGTCTACCCAAGCTCATGCTATGGATAAGGGACTAGAGTGTTAACAACAGTGACAGTGTGAAGTGGTCAAAATCTATGCATATTTTGAGGTACAGTCGACATAATTGCTGCTGAGTCACTTATATGGTGTGAGAGGGGAGTCAAAGGTAATACCTAAGGCCTAAGTAGTTGAACAGCTGGTATTGTGGGAGCTGCCATCTACTGGAATGAGGAGGAACATGATTTTGGGTTTTTATTGGTTTTGTTTTTGCCTGGGATGAAATCAAGGGTTCATCTTCATTAATGTTTTCAAAGAACCAACCTTTGGATTTGTTTATTCTTTCAATGGACCATTATTTGATTTTTGGGGGCTTCCCTGGTGGTGCAGAGGTTAAAGCGTTTTAGCTCTATTCTAATTTAGAGCTATGAATATCTCTCTAAGGACTGATTTCCCTGGAGAAGAAAATGGCAACCCACTCCAGTTTTAGGGGGATCCCATGGACAGAGAAGCCTGGTGGTATATAGACCATGGAGTTGCGAAGAGTTGGACACGACTGAAATGACTTAGTGTTGCAGAACCCAGTACTTGAGAAACCAAGCACCACACTTGGAGAGTGGGAAAACTTGGGTTTATTATGCCGGTGGGCCCAGAGGAATTAATACCCTAAGCTCTGAGCCTCAAACGAAGGGATTATAGAGTTTTTATAGACAGACTATAGTGGGCAATAGGCTGGTTTAAACTAAGGGGTTTCACGTGTGTGGGAACAGCAGTCGAGATGGGGAGGGGGATGCCTGACCTTTACAGGACAGGAGTGATTAAGCAGGTTTGCAGAGGCTGGGCCATTGGAGAGTGGGAAAACTTGGGTTTATTATGCCGGTGGGCCCAGAGGAATTAATACCCTAAGCTCTGAGCCTCAAACGAAGGGATTATAGAGTTTTTATAGACAGACTATAGTGGGCAATAGGCTGGTTTAAACTAAGGGGTTTCACGTGTGTGGGAACAGCAGTCGAGATGGGGAGGGGGATGCCTGACCTTTACAGGACAGGAGTGATTAAGCAGGTTTGCAGAGGCTGGGCCAGAGAAGGCAATGGCACCCCACTCCAGTACTCTCGCCTGGGAAATCCCATGGATGGAGGAGCCTGGTAGGCTACAGTCCATGGGGTCACTAAGAGTCAGACACGACAGAGCGACTTCACCTTTACTTTTCACTTTCATGCATTGGAGAAGGAATGGCAACCCACTCCAGTGTTCTTGCCTGGAGAATCCCAGGACGGGGGAGCCTGGTGGGCTGCCATCTATGGGGTTGCACAGAATTGGACATGATTAATGCAATTAAGCATCAGCAGCAGCAGAGGCTAGGCAACTGCAAAGAGCAAGACAAGGGTGAGTGAGATAAGCCCCAGTTCCTAGTACTGTAAGTGCCCACTTTCTGAGACTATGTGACCTATGTGATCCAGACTGCAAGGAGCAAGCTGAGTTACAGAGGCGGAAGGAGCAAGAGGTTATGTAAAATTTTAACTTTTCCTCTTCATTAGTATGCACATGTGCACATTTGATGTGTTTTGTTTCCATTAAGTTGAAATAAATGCTTTCATCAAGTACACTGTTTTGTTTAACATTCATCAATTGGAAGCTTTTCTAGTGACCTTATTGTTACTAATTTCTAATTTAGTTCCATTGTGGTCAATGGAAGAGTTTAATCTTTTAAAATTTGTTGAGGCATTTTATGGCCCAACAGGTGATCTGTCTTGATTAATATTTCACATGAACTTCAGAAGATTGTGTATCTTGTATTTGTTGGATATTAGTTCAGTTCAGTCACTCATTCCTCTCCGACTCTTTGCAACTCCACTGACTGCAGCGTGGCAGACTTCCCTGTCCATCACCTAGACAGACCTTTGTCAGCAAAGTAATAATCTCTGCTTTTTAATATGCTGTCTAGGTTGGTCATAGCTTTTCATCCACGGAGCAAGAGTCTTTTAATTTCATGGCTGCAGTCACCACTTGCAGTGATTTTGGAGCCAAAAAAAGTCTCTCACTGTTTCTATTATTTCCCCATCTATTTGCCATGAGTGTGCTATAAATGAATGTCAATTCGATTAGGGTGGTTTGTGGTAGTCAAATTTTCTCTGTCCTTACTAGTTGTATTTGTGTTTAGAAAGTGTTTAGTTAGTATTTGCTCCATGTATTTTGCAGCAGTGTGTGATGCATGCACATATAAGGTTGATTGTTTTCCTGATTATCAGATATTTTTATCATTATCAAATACATTTAGTTATTCTCCTCTTTTTGAAGTCTAATGTGTTAGTAATACAGCCATACCAACTTTTTAGTGCTTTTTGTCTGTCTACTATGTAAATTTCCTTTCCTTTACCTTTCTATACTTAAATTGCATCTCTTATAGATACTGTATAGTTGGATCTTACAAGTTTATCCAGGCTGATGATCTCTGATTTTTCATTACAGAATTAAGTTCATTTATACTTGTATAATTTTGGTATGATTGGGTCTTGCTCTTCTGCATTGTCATTTCTTTTCTATTTGTCCCATATATTTGGCTCCTGTATTCCTTTTTTCTACCTTCTTTTTCAATAATCAAATATTTTTTAGAAGTCTATTTAATTTCTCTGTTGGCATTTCAGCTGTATCTCTGATCTTTAGTCATTGCTTTAGGGATTACAATATGCATTATTAATTTATTGTAGTTTACTTGGAGTTAATATGGTGATATTTCATGTAGAATATGACTCATATAATTATTTACCTATTATTCTCCCATATTTTGTGTTCTGTTATTTATTTTGCATCTATATCATTATAAACCCAGTAGTACAATGTAATAATTTCTGTATTAAGTAATCAGTTTTTTAAGGATTTATTTTCATTTCCAGAACTCTTTATTCCTTCCTATAGATCTGAGTTTCTATCTGGTGTCACTTCTGATTAGCTAGAAGAAATTCCTTCAATATTCTTGGAGTACAGTTCTACTGGTGATGATTTCTCTTGGTTTTTGTTTACCTGAAATTTGTCTACATTTTTTTGAAGGATAGTTAAAAATTTATTGAGTAAAGCAATCTTGTTGAGAACTTTTTCTTCAAGCACTTTAAGCATGTCTGCTGTTCTCATCCTTCGGCCTTTACTGTTTCTGATGAGAATTTAGCCAACATTATTATTTCTTTCAATATGATGTGTAATTTTTCACAGAATGTCTTGAGGCTTTTATCTCAAACTGGCTTTTAGTAGCTTTGCTATGATATATGAAGGGTTTGTTTCCTTTAGATATTTCTTATTTGGTCTACACCAAATGCTTTTTAACCTATAAAAAAGTTTTTAAACAAATTTGGGGCATTTTTGGCCATTACTTTTTCAAATGATCTTTCTGTCCCATTATTTATTTCTCTCCTTTCCTTCTGGGACTCTTATTTACGTGTATGTTAGACTACTCAGTATTGTCCCATAAGTCACTAGATCTCTGTTCATTTTTGCCATGTATTTTTTTCCTCTTCTTCAGATAACTTCTATGGATCTACTTTTAAGTTCACTGAACTTTACTTGTGCCTTCTCTAACACGGTGTTAATACCATCTAGTAAATTTTTATTTCAGATATTTTATCATCAGTTCCAGGTTTTTAGTTGATTTTTTATATAGTTTTCATCTGTCTGTTGATAATTATTCACTCATTATGACCATCCTTTCCTTTAAGTCCTTGAATTATTTATAGTAATTAATAAAATCCTCAACTGCTAATTCTAATATCAGTCCTCTTGAGGACTTTGACCTCTTTTTGACTTTGTGTGTGCTTAGTCATGTCCAACTCCTTGCAATCCTTTGGACTGTAGCCCACCAGGCTCCTCTGTCCATGGGATAGTGAAATGAACTGCTGTTTCCTCCTATGGGGGATCTTCCCAAACCAGGGATCAAACCCACTCTGTTGTGTCTCCTGCATTGCAGGAGGATTCTTGACCTACTGAGCCATCAGGGAAACTCTTTTTTGTCCTTTGGAGACTTGATTTTTGTTCTGTAGGCACTGAAATAACTGGCTCATCACCTTAAACTTTTACGGGCTTAGAAATACTTACAGGGCATATTTCAGTGTTTGTTTGAAGTGTTAGTGCAAGTCCATTAGTCCAAGAATATAGTATTTGCTTCTAAAGTATAATTCTTCCTCAGTTTTAGTGGAAAGGTGTTTATTCAGATATTTACCATGTTCCTCTAAAATGATGTTGATCAAACCCCAAACTTTCCTCTCTACTGACCAGCAGCTGAAATTTGTTAATTCTCTTAGCCGTTTAGCTGTTACCATCTGCCAAGCTTTTTAGAATCTGTCTCATGAAAATGCATGTCAGGATCAGCCAAGAATTGAAGTCTATATTTAAGTTTTGGGGGAAGCTGTCTTTCTTTCTAGGATTTTATCCCTTAATTTACAGTCATTCTGGTACTCCTACACACTGTCTTCTGATACCATTAGCCAAAAAGTTTGTTTTTCTGCTTGAATTCCAGCTACTCCATGCAGACTTGGAAATATCCTTAGGAGAAAGGCTGTATAAATGCATATTACGCCAAGTGTGGATTCTTTTTTCAAAAATTGAATACCTTCCAGGCTTGTTTTTTTTTTTATTGTTCTCCTGTGTTTTCAAGTAGTTGTTTTATGTATCTTGTTTTGAGTTCGTAGTTATAATCTGCAGGAGGATTAATTGCAGATGTGCAACCCTGACTGTCAATTCCCAAGAGTTCCTTTTTGATCATACTCCATTTGAGATGACTAACATCCAAGTGGAGATATATAATAAGAGTAAATGGATTTGGAGCTCAGGGAAGATATTGTAGCTAAAAGTATACATTTCAGAGTCATCAATGTATATATGGAATTTAAAGCTATGGAACTGATGAGATCACATGGGGATGAATGTAGACATTGAAGAGAAATTCCCCAGGACTGAGTCTTGGGTACTTTAGAATTCAATTAGGAAGATGAAGAGGAACTAATAGAGGGAACTGAGAAAGAATGATCAATAAGGTAGGATAGTAATAGGGACGAAAAGCCTGAGTAGAGGAGATCTAAGAAAGAATGGCAGAAGTTGTCTAGTTAACACAGACAACTTTCTAGGAGTTTTCTCTAAAAGGAAACAGTATAATGGAGCAGAGAAGGGAGATGTGGGCTCAAGGAAAGTTGTTTTTTAAGATCGGAGAAATTACATTGTGTTTACATGGCAATAGCGATTATCTTAGACGTAAAAATTAAAATAATGTAAGGAAGTTCACCAATGATGTCTTGGGGAGTTTGGTTGTGATGGCAGAGTATTTTGGAGCAGATTAAGGAGAGATATAATGGATTTGGTTATGAGAGCTTATCAAAGCTAAAAGCAAGATAATGAGCTGAGAGTAAAGAGAAAGAAGTTAGGAAATAATCATCTATGAAAAATGGGAAAGTGAATTGACTAAGCAACTACTGAACACAGTTCAGTTTAGTTCAGTTGCTCACTTGTGTCTGACTCTTTGCAACCCCATGAATCACAGCACGCCAGGCCTCCCTGTACATCACCAACTCCTGGCGTTCACTCAAACTCATGTCCATCGAGTCCGTGATGCCATCCAGCCATCTCATCCTCTGTCGTCCCCTTCTCCTCCTGCCCCCAATCCCTCCCAGCATCAGGGTCTTTTCCAGTGCATCAACTCTTCGCATGAGGTGGCCAAAGAACTGGAATTTCAGCTTTAGCATCAGTTCTTCCAAAGAACACCCAGGACGGACCTCCTTTAGGATGGACTTGTTGGATCTCCTTGTAGTCCAAGGGACTCTCAAGAGTCTTCTCCAGCATCACAGTTCAAAAGCATCAATTCCTCAGTGCTCAGCTTTCTTCACAGTCCAACTCTCACATCCATACATGACCACTGGAAAAACCATAGCCTTGACTAGACAGACCTTTGTTAGCAAAGTACTATCTCTGCTTTTCAATATACTGTCTAGGTTGGTCATAACTTTCCTTCCAAAGAGTAAGCGTCTTTTAATTTCAAGGCTGCACTCACCATCTGCAGTGATTTTGGAGCCCCCCAAAATAAAGTCTGACACTGTTTCCACTATTTCCCTATGTATTTCTAATGAAGTGATGGGACCAGATGCCATGATCTTCGTTTTCTGAATGTTGAGCTTTAAGCCAACTTTTTCACTCTCCTCTTTCACTTCATCAAGAGGCTTTTTAGTTCCTCCTCACTTTCTGCCATAAGGGTGGTGTCATCTGCATATCTGAGGTGATTGATATTTCTCCCAGCCATCTTGGCTCCAGCTTGTGCTTCTTCCAGCCCAGCGTTTCTCATGGTGTACTCTGCATAGAAGTTAAATAAGCAGGGTGATAGTATACAGCCTTGATTTACTACTTTTCCCATTTGGAACCAGTCTATTGTTCCATTCTGTTGTTTTTGAGATTGCATCCAAGTACTGCATTTCGGACTCTTTCATTGACTGTGATGGCTACTCCATTTCTTCTGAGGGATTCCTGCCCGCAGTAGTAAATATAATGGTCATCTGAGTGAAATTCACCCATTCCAGTCCATTTTAGTTCGCTGATTCCTAGAATGTTGACGTTCACTCTTGCCATCTCTTATTTGACCACTTCCAATTTGCCTTGATTCATGGACCTGACATTCCAGGTTCCTATGCAATATTGCTCTTTACAGCATCAGACCTTGTTTCTATTACCAGTCATATCCACAGCTGGGTATTGTTTTAGCTTTGGCTCCATCCCTTCATTCTTTCTGGAGTTATTTCTCCACTGATCTCCAGTAGCATATTGGGCACCTACTGACATGGGGAGTTCCTCTTTCACTATCCTATCATTTTGCCTTTTCATACTGTTCATGGGTTTCTCAAGGCAAGATTACTGAAGTGGTTTGACATTCACTTCTCCAGTGGACCACATTCTGTCAGACCTGTCCGTGACCCACCAGTACTGGGTTGCCCCACAAGCATGGCTTAGTTTCATGAGTTAGACAAGGCTGTGGTCCTAGTGTGATTAGACTGACTAGTCTTCTGTGAGTATGGTTCAGTGTGTATTCCCTCTGATGCCCTCTTGCAACACCTACCATCTTGGGTTTCTCTTACCTTGGGCGTGGGGTATCTCTTCACAGCTGCTCCAGCAAAGCGCAGCCGCTGCTCCTTACTTTGGATGAGGGGTATCTCCTTATTGCCGCCCTTCCTGACCTTCAATGTGGGATTGCTCCTCTAGGCAAAGAGGAACTAAAAAGCCTCTTGATGAAAGTGAAAGAGGAGAGTGAAAAAGTTGGCTTAAAGCTCAACATTCAGAAAATGAACATCATGGCATCCGGTCCCAACACTTCATGGTAAATAGATGGGAAAACAGTGGAAACAGTGTCAGACTTTATTTTTGGGGGCTCCAAAATCACTGCAGATAGAGACTGCAGCTATGAAATTAAAAGATGCTTACTCCTTGGAAGGAAAGTTATGAACAACCTAGATAGCATATTCAAAAGCAGAGATATTATTTTGCCAACTAAGGTCCATCTAGTCAAGGCTATGGTTTTTCCAGTGGTCATGTATGGATGTGAGAGTTGGACTGTGAAGAAAGCTGAGTGCCAAAGAATTGATGCTTCTGAACTGTGGTGTTGGAGAAGACTCTTGAGAGTCCCTTGGACTGCAAGGAGATCCAACCAGTCCATCCTAAAGGAGATCAGCCCTGGGATTTCTTTGGAAGGAATGATGCTAAAGCTGAAACTCCAGTACTTTGGCCACCTCATGTGAAGAGTTGACTCATTGGAAAAGACTGATGCTGGGAGGGATTGGGGGCAGGAGGAGAAGGGGATGACAGAGGATGAGATGGCTGGATGGCATCACTGACTCAATGGACATGAGTCTGAGTGAACCCCAGGAGTTGGTGATGGACAGGGAGGCCTGGCGTGCTGAGATTCATGGGGTTGCAAAGAGTCAGACATGACTGAGTGACTGAACTGAACTGAACTGTTGTTTCATGTCCAGTTCTAACTATTGCTTCTTGACTTGCATATAGGTTTCTCAAGAGGCAGATCAGGTGGTCTGGTATTCCCATCTCTCTCAGAATTTTCCACAGGTTATTGTGATCCACACAGTCAAAGGCTTTGGCATAGTCAATAAAGCAGAAATAGATGTTTTTTTGGAACTCTCTTGTTTTTTCCATAATCTATTGGATGTTGGCAATTTGATCTCTAGTTCCTCTGTCTTTTCTAAAACCAGCTTCAACATCTGGAAGTTCACAGTTCACATACTGCTGAAGCCTGGCTTGGAGAATTTTGAGCATTACTTTACTAGTGTATGAGATGAGCACAGTTGTGCAGTAGTTTGAGCATTCTTTGGCATTGCCTTTCTTTGGGATTGGAATGAAAACTGACTTTTTCCAGTTCTGTGGCCACTGCTGAGTTTTCCAAATTTGGTGACATATTGAGTGCAGCACTTTCACAGCATCATCTTTCAGGATTTGAAACAGCTCAACTGGAATTTCATCACCTCCACTAGCTTTGTTCATAGTGATGCTTTCTAAGGCCCACTTGACTTCAGATTCCAGGATGTCTGACTATAGGTGAGTGTGAGTGATCACACCGTCGTGATTATCTGGGTCATGAATATGTTTTTTGTACAGTTTTGTGTATTCTTGCCACCTCTTCTTAATATCTTCTGCTTTTGTTAGTTCCATAATATTTCTGTCCTTTATCGAGCCCATCTTTGCATGAAATGTTCCCTTGGTATCTCTAATATTCTTGAAGAGATTTCTAGTCTTTCCCATTCTGTTGTTTTCCTCTATTTCCTTCCATTGATCACTGAGGAAGGTTTTCTTATCTCTTCTTGCTATTCTTTGGAACTCTGCATTCAGATGCTTATATCTTTCCTTTTCTCCTTGGCTTTTCACTTCTCTTCTTTTCGCAGCTGTTTGTAAGGCCTCCCCAGACAGCCATTTTGGTTTTTTGCTTTCTTGCTCATGGGGATGGTCTTGATCCCTGTCTCCTGTACAATCTCACAATCTTCTCCATAGTTCATCAGGCACTCTGTCTATCAGATCTACATGTGGACATCACCAGACAGTCAACACCGAAATCAGAGTGATTATATTCTTTGCAACCAAAGATGGAGAAGCTCTGTACAGTCAGCAAAAACAAGCCTGGGACCTGACTGTGGCTCAGAGCATGAACTCATTGCCAAATTCAGACTTAAATTGAAGAAAGTGAGGAAAAGCACAAGACCATTCAGATATGACCTAAATGGTCATACAGTGCAAGTGAGAAATAGATTTAAGGGACTAGATCTGATAGAGAGAGTGCCTGATGAACTGAACACATCAAAAGACAAAACAAGACAAAATCAGTTTGAGTCATGGATTTAATGTGAGTTATGTCATCCTGATTGTTTTCTCTTACATTTACCCACTCTGGGTAGGGTCAGAGTAAGTGGAGTTTATATTTGAGATTTTCCATGTAAACTATGATAGAGAAAGAAACAGGCAGTGGTGTTAGTTATGTATGCAAGGAATTAATTAGAATATAAGACACTGGAATTTAGGTTTTTTAAAGATGGAAAGTGAGACCACGTAGGGGATCAGAGTGAAAATGTAGTGGGAACACATATTAGTTGTTCCAGTGGGTCAAATAATTGCTAAAGTTATAAGGACTTAGAGTGAGCTATAAAGATATGGTATTGTTACAGAGCATAAGGCTTAAAATTGAGATTATAGAGCTTGTGTAGTTATTGCTAACATTAAAGCCAAGAATATTCAAGTGGTGCTACCTCAGGATCATGTCATTTAGGTTTTCTTTGTGATACTCTCCCAATTTAGCTTATTCATACTCTGAAAATTTACATTCCAAATTATTTTCAGTATTTCTACTTCATCAGTAATTCATTCAAGTGTTATCTGCTTTTCAAGATGGCTGTAATTATAAACATTTTTACAATGTTTGTGTTTACCTTGTGTTACAAAAATTGCAAACATTTTTAAATGATTGTATTTACTACTGTTATTTTTAATACTAGTAAATACTATTCTAACATCTTTATGGGTCTAATATTTTAGTTTGATTATTTAATTTATAAACATTATTTTTAATTCCCAGGAGTTTGTGAAAAGCCAATCAAGTATGGCTAGAAGTGTTTCAGGAACTGTAGAATAAATACAAGATTAGAGGAAATATAAATAAGAAATTTTGGAGTGTTTCCCTTAAATGCAGATAAGCATGTCCTACTTCCTTGACATTTCAGACAAAATTGGCATGTTCAATAATCTCTTTCTTATGCATTTTATACTAGAATCAGTGCACAACTGGTCAGGTTAAAAACATTTTATTCATGCTGACTTAAATTTCTGGTTCTAGATTATGACTTTATCAGTACACTCAAGCGTCTTTGTGTGTCAGTAAAAGAGCTTTGACATATCTCTTTGAATATGTTGCCAAGATGTATAAAGCTTACGAATAAGAAAACAGTTTGTCTTTACATCTGGTTTTTATTGCTTAATTGATTACTTTCTTCCACTTTTCAGTGCTTTTTAAAGTGGAAGATGAAATGTCAGATTAGAACATGATGTCAAGAAAGTTGAAAGATAATTATATTAGGGAAGTTGGTATAATAGAAAACTCAGGGCTTACCTGATAGCCCAGTTGGTAAAGAATCCACCTGCAATGCAGGAAACCAGTTTGATTCTAGCGGTTGAGAAGATCCGCTAGAGAAGAGATAGGCCACCAACTCCAGTATTCTTGGGCTTTCCCGGAGGCTCAGCTGGTAAAGAATCTGCCTGCAACGAGGGAGACCTGGGTTCGATCCCTGGGTTAGGAAGATCCCCTGGAGAAGGGAAAGGCTACCCACTCCAGTATTCTGGCCTGGAGAATTCCTTGAACTGTATAGCCATGGGGTCACAAAGAATCAGACACAACTGAGTGACTTTCACTTTCAGAAAATTCAGATTGGACCTAAAAATAAGAGTTTTTAGTGTGAGAATTAAAAGTAAGAACATTGGCCATAAAAAGTTTTATTCAAATTTCTCAAGGACTGTCATTTAAATTCTTTTTAAATTTTTTATAAATATTGCTTCAAATTAATTAGGTATTATAATAGAAAATTAAAATGTGTAAAAAAATTCAATACAATTTTACTTTGACAGATATTGTGATAATGAGAAAGAAAATTGACTCACTTTATTAATACTTTTCTAGACAGTTTTAATTCAATTAATATTTTTGTA
>SJYC01090706.1:0-10225 GCA_006408675.1 Madoqua kirkii | reverse complement strand
CAAGTCATGACTGTTCTCTTAATAACTTCAAATACTGTTCCCCATTAATATTATTCATTATACCGATATTTGTTATATGTGTGTTTCATTACTTTTGTCTCAAGCAAAGTAAAATTTTGCTTTTCCTAAAAGCCAAGGGAACAAATATATCTTTTGGTAACAAATAATAATGAGTTAATTATTCCTTTTCTCTGGAAGTATCTGAAAATATTTCAATCTTGCAAGTAATCTTTGAAGTACCTACAAGAAAATTATGTGTAGAAATATAGACAGCTCATGAAAATTTGCGATAGAAGATTAATGTAAGATGTTCTGAAAACTAGAAATAATATTGAGACAGAAATAACAAAGCAAGTAAATCAGCAGCAATTTTTCTTCACTCTACTGTAGATTTTTTGGGTTGGTTTCTGCCTTTTCTGCTTTTATCTCTCACCCCTGACCTTTTACAAATCAGTGTTACAACATGTTTAACAAGCAGTGTGTTTCCCCAGATTGACTGGTTATATTGCCTCAATTTAGCCATCTTAATATAACTCTTATTTTCCTAGAAACTGAAGTATGTTTTCACTTCCCACTAAGTGTCTAGGCTTGTGCCAAAGAACAGATAAGTTATATCGAGAGTGAATGCTGGGTTGGATGGAAGACAAGAGTCATAAATCTGAGCTTAGACTCCAGATGAATTTTTAAATTGGATTTTAATATAGCTTATCAGTTGCTACATTAATATTGGAAATCTGCTATTTAAAATCATAAGAACATTAACAGTGATTTCAATTGAAGTCATTTTTCTAGAATCAGGAGGATAAGTCAGATGGGAGCAGTTAAGCACATCTTAACATGAAGGTATAACTCAGAACAATTATGAAATATGAGGCACACATTTTAAAACAGATTGTTAAGAATAATGTATGGCAGTATTTTTCTGAATGTCCAAAAATTCTACTACTATATTTGTAGTAATAATTATAAATCAATGTGCACTCTTAGAAATTAGTTAAATTACAAAAGATCTTTCCATTGCATCTTTCCCTTTCCAAGTTGGAAAGGCTGAAAGAGCTGAAAACATGAAGTGGACTGCATTATGATTTATCAGTCACTCAAAACCTGTACAGCTTTTCACAATTATTCAAAGCAAGGACAGTACTAGGGAGATACAACAATACTGAATTTTGATGAGAACAACAATAAAAAGAAAATCGATGCCTGGAGAGAGAAATAAGGAGAATTCTTATGCTCCATAGCTTATAGATCATCTCATCTGCCCAGTATTCCTGTACAAATCTGCAGAGTCACATGTCCACTTTGTGTAGCTTAGCACCGAGAGTCTAACATAAAAGCTGCTGCCTAGGGGCTCACCGTCACCGCTCTGGGCCTCTCCTCTGCGCTGTGTCTTCCCACTAATGGTAGGGGAAGCTGAGAACAAGGCGACACATACTGAACTCCCCCACAGGCAAGCCCTTGCCTACCAAGTGGTGTAATTTGTGGCTCTTCAGAAATGTTCCTTTGCCCAAAGTTATTTCTCTCTTGTGACTGACATTCTAACATTTGTGATAAATTAATTTGGCTCTAAGTATTTCAGTTTCCAGAAAGTTTAAACAAAAAAAATTCTGTCTTCAAAAAACTACTGTTGTCAGTCATATAGCAGCGTTTCAAGAATTAGATTGCCCTACTCTTCTTCTCCATGAGAACTAGTTGGGAAGGACTAGAGCTAGACTTGAAGGGGCTGAAGTGAAAACTGAGTACTAATGAATGGAGGTTGTTGTGGATGTTTAGTCACTAAGTCACTTCTGACTATTTGTGATCCCATGGATTATATCCTGTCAGGCTCCTCTGTTTATAACATTCGCCAGGCAAGAATACTGGAGTGGGTTGCCATTTCCTTCTCCAGGGGATCTTCCTGACCCAGGGATTGAACCTGAATCTCCTATATCGCAGGCGGATTCTTTACCACTGCGGCATTGTAGGTCAGTATTGTGAGGAGTTTGAGACAGAGGTGGGCAGGAGTCTATTGTGGGCACGAGGGGAGTATGTTCGAAGAAGGAGAGGAGATAGGTAGATCAGAGAGCTTTGCACAGTCTTCTTCTTATGATTTGTCTCAATCTCCCCAGTTACTTGGTATCATTTTTCTATATAATTTTTTGCTTATTCTCAAAACTTCAGGAACATTATTGCCTTACCTCAAGCAGTAAGCAGTTCAGTTCAGTCGCTGAGTCGTGTCCGACTCTTTGCGACCCCATGAATCGCAGCATGCCAGGCCTCCCTGTTCATTACCATCTCTCGGAGTTCACTCAGACTCACGTCCATCGAGTCCGTGATGCCATCCAGCCATCTCATCCTCTGTCGTCCCTTTCTCCTCTTGCCCCCAATCCCTCCCACATCAGAGTCTTTTCCAATGAGTCAACTCTTTGCATGAGGTGGCCAAAGTCCTGGAGCTTCAGCTTCAGCATCATTCCTTCCAAAGAAATCCCAGGGCTGATCTCCCTCAGAATGGATTGGTTGGATCTCCTTGCAGTCCAAGGGACTCTCAAGAGTCTTCTCCAAGACCACAGTGCAAAAGCATCAATTTTTTGGCGCTCAGCCTTCTTCACAGTCAAACTCTCACATCCATACATGACCACAGGAAAAACCATAGCCTTGACTAGATGGACCTTAGTCGGCAAAGTAATATCTTTGCTTTTGAATATACTATCTAGGTTGGTCATAACTTTTCTTCCAAGGAGTAAGCGTCTTTTAATTTCATGGTTGCAGTCACCATCTGCAGTGATTTTGGAGCCCCAAAACATAAAGTCTGACACTGTTTCCACTGTTTCCCCATTGATTTCTCATGAAGTGATGGGACTGGATGCCATGATCTTCTTTTTCTGAATGCTGAGCTTTAAGACAACTTTTTCACTCTCCTCTTTCACTTTCATCAAGAGGCTCCTTAGCTCCTCTTCACTTTCTGCCATGAGGGTGGTGTCATCTGCATATCTGAGGTTATTGATATTTCTCCCGGCATTCTTGATTCCAGCTTGTATTTCTTCCAGTCCAGCATTTCTCATGATGTACTCTGCATAGAAGTTAAATAAGCAGGGTGACAATATACAGCCTTGACTTATTCCTTTTCCTATTTAGAAACAGTCTGTTGTTCCATGTCCAGTTCTAACTGTTGCTTCCTGACCTGCATACAGATTTCTCAAGAGGCAGGTTAGGTGGTCTAGTATTCCCAACACTTGAAGAATTTTCCACAGTTTATTGTGATCCACAGAGTTGAAGGTTTTGGCATAGTCAATAAAGCAGAAATAGACGTTTTTCTGAAACTCTTTTGCTTTTTACATGATCCAGCGGATGTTGGCAATTTGATCTCTGGTTCCTCTGCCTTTTCTAAAACCAGCTTGAACAGCAGGGAGTTCATGGTTCACATATTGCTAAATCCTGGCTTGCAGAATTTTGAGCATTACTTTACTAGTATGTGAGATGAGTGCAATTGTGCGGTAGTTTGAGCATTCTTTGGCATTGCCTTTCTTTGGGGTTGGAATGAAAACTGACCTTTTTCCAGTCCTGTGGCCACTGCTGAGTTTTCCAAATTTGCTGGCATATTGAGTGCAGCACTTTCACAGCATCATCTTTCAAGATTTGAAACAGCTCCACTGGAATTCCATCACCTCCACTAGCTTTGTTCATAGTGATGCTTTCTAAGGCCCACTTGACGTCACATTCCAAGATGTCTGGCTCTAGATTAGTGATCACATCATAATTATTATCTGGGTCGTGAAGATCTTTTTTGTACAGTTCTTCCGTGTATTCTTGCCATTTCTTCTTAATATCTTCTGCTTCTGTTAGGTCCATACCATTTCTTTCCTTTATTGAGCCCATCTTTGCCTGAAATGTTCCCTTGGTATCTCTGATTTTCTTGAAGAGATCTCTAGTCTTTCCCATTCTGTTGTTTTCCTCTATTTCTTTGCATTGATCGCTGAAGAAGGCTTTCTTATCTCTTCTTGCTATTCTTTGGAACTCTGCATTCAGATCCTTATATCTTTTCTTTTCTCTTCCTTGGGGATGGTCTTGATGCCTGTCTCCTGTACAATGTCATGAACCTCATTCCATAGTTCATCAGGCACTCTATCTATCAGATCTAGGCCCTTAAATCTATTTCTCACTTCCACTGTATAATCATAAGGGATTTGATTTAGGTCATATCTGAATGGTCTAGCTGTTTTCCCTACTTTCTTCAATTTAAGTCTGAATTTAGTAATAAGGAGTTCATGATCTGAGCCACAGTCAGCTCCTGGTCTTTTTTGTTGACTGTATAGAGCTTCTCCATCTTTGGCTGCATACAATATAATCAATCTGATTTTGGTGTTGACCATCTGTGATGTCCATGTGTAGAGTCTTCTCTTGTGTTGTTGGAAAAGGGTGTTTGCTATGACCAGTTCACTTTCTTGGCAAAACTCTTCATTCCGCATTCCAAGGCCAAATTTGCCTATCACTCCAGGTGTTTCTTGACTGCCTACTTTAGCATTCCAGTCCCCTATAATGAGAAGGACATCTTTTTTGGGTGTTAGTTCTAAAAGAATTTGCAGGTCTTCATAAAACCATTCAACCTCAGCTTCTTCAGTGTTACTGGTTGGGGCATAGACTTGGATAACTGTGATATTGAATGATTTGCCTTGGAAACAAACAGAGATCATTCTGTCATTTTTGAGATTGCATCCAAGTACTGCATTTCGGACTCTTTTGTTGACCATGATGGCTACTCCATTTCTTCTGTGGGATTTCTGCCCGCAGTGGTAGATATAATGGTCATCTGAGTTAAATTCACCCATTCCAGTCCATTTTAGTTTGCTGATTCCTAGAATGTTGACATTCATCCTTGCCATCTCTTGTTTGACCACTTCCAATTTGCCTTGATTCATGGACCTGACATTCTAGGTTTTTGTGCAATACTAGTCTTACAGCATCAGATCTTGCTTCTATCACCAGTCACATGCACAACTGGGTAATGTTTTTGCTTTGGCTCCATCCCTTCATTCTTTCTGGAGTTATTTCTCCACTGATCTCCAGTAGTATATTGGGCACGTAATGACCTGGGGAGTTCCTCTTTTGGTATCCTATCATTTTGCCTTTTTATACTGTTCATGGGTTTCTCAAGGCAAGAATACTGAAGTGGCTTGCCATTCCCTTCTCCAGTGGACCACGTTCTGTCAGCCCTCTCCAGCATGACCCACCCATCTTGGGTTGCCCTGCAGGCATGGCTTGGTTTCAAGCAGTATTATGTTGGTAAAAAGGTAATTGCAGTTTCAGATCGTGCATTTTATATCATTATAACTAGGTTCAAACACATCTTTATTAATCAAAATAAGAACCATTACAATCAACACATTTTTGCCAATGAGAAATAAATTTGTTTATTCCTGTAGTGTAAAAACCTGTCCTTCGAGCTTTGACAAATTCTTGGAAAGCATTTGCTGCTTCCTGCTTTCTATGGAAGTCTTTTTCCTGCAAAAAGTAGTTGAGATTCTTGAAGAAGTAGTAGTCAGTTGGCAAGAAGTCGGGTGAATATGGTGGATGAGGCAAAACTTTATAGCCCAATTTGTTCAACTTTGAAGCGTTGGCTGTGCGACATGCAGTGGGGTGTTTTCTGGAGGAGAATTGGGCCCTTCCTCTTGACCAGTGCTGGCTGCAGGTATTGCAATTTTTGGTGCATCTCATCAGTTTGCTGAGCCTACTTCTCAGATAGCATGGCTTCACTGGGATTCAGAATGCTGTAGTGGATCAGACCAGCAGCAGACCACCAGTAACTAGGACCTTTTTTGGGGGGGCAAGTTTAGCTTTGGGAAGTGCTTCCGAACTTCTTCTCAGTCCAGCCACTGAGCTGGTTGTCACTGGTTGTCATATAAGAGCCATTTTTTATTGCATGTCACAATCTGATCAAGAAAAATGGTTTGTTATTGCATAGAAGAAAAGATGACACTTCAAAACGATGACTTTTTTGACTTGCAATCAGCTCATGAGGCACCCATTTAGCTAGCTTCTTCACCTTTCCAATTTGCTTCAAGTGCCAAAAGTCAGTAGAATGGTCAGCACTGAGGTCTTTGGCAACGTCTCGTGTAGTTGTAAGAGGATCAGTTTTGATGATCCTCTCAGTTGGTCATTGTCAATTTGCGATGCTGACCGCCAACTCCTCATCTTCAAGGCTGTCCTCTCCTTTGCAAAACTCCTTGAGCCACTGCACGGTACTGCAAGTTAGCAGCTCCTGGGTCGAATGCATTGCTGATGTTGTGAGTTGTCTCTGCTGCTTTACGACCCATTTTGAATTCAAATAAGAAAATCACTTGAATTTGCTTTTTGTCTAACATTATTTCCATAATCTAAAATAAATGTATAAAAAAGCAAGTAATAAGTCATTAGCAAAAAAGGCAAGAAATGCACATAAAAATGACATATAACATAACTACATTTAAGAATGTATTCCAATCATATCAAACTACAAACTTCAACAGTGCAAAACTGCAATTACTTTGCACCAACCTAATGCATTTTCATGGTTGTTGATTTTTTTAAAAATCTTGTTCTGATTTCTTGCTTAAGGCTTCTTTTTCAATCACCTATGGCTGGTTTATCACTATTTCTCATTTTTGCCATAGGTTTCGCTGATTATTTTGGCCAAACATGGCTATAAACCATTGTATTCCTCTTGGCATTGCTGACGTGAGTCCTGTAGAGTGTGACAAATTATTAGATACTTGGACCTAGTCTGTAGAGGAATGAATGCTATTGTAGAAAATGAAATTTTAATAATGGCTTTCAGATAACAGTGCATTAGGAAATAAAAGGAAATATATGTGTGATTTAGGGGTCCCTAAGTGCAAGGACTGTGTTTTATTCACTGTGGTATTTCAGCCCAGTGAATGCCACTTAGCAGCCAAGCTATTAGTGAATGAATGAATGCTGCTTGTAAGTTTATTTTTATTGGAGCATAGCTGCTTTACAGTGTTGCATTGTTTGCTGCTGTACAGCAAAGGGAATCAGCCATATATGTGTGTGTATGTGTATGTGTATGTCTGTGTGTGTTTATATATCCCCTCAACAGAGCACTGAGTTCCCTGAACTATTCTGTAGGTCCCCATTCGTTTTCTCTTTTGTACATAATAGTGTGTTTATGTCAGTCCCAATCTCCCAGTTCACCTCTCCCTTTCCCCCTTAGTGTCCACATGTTTGTTCTCTACAACTGTTTCTCTATTACTGCTTTGAAAATATGTTCATCTGTACCATTTTTCTAGATTCCATATATGTGTGTTAATATGATATTTGTTTTTCTGATTTTCCTGTGTGAAAGTCTCTGGGTCTGCCCACATCTCTGCAAATAGCACAATTTCATTCTTTTTATGGCCGAGTAATATTCCATTGTATGTATGTGCCACATCTTCTTTATCCATTCATTTGCTGATGCTGTTTATAAGTTTAATTGATTGTTCCCTTTCACCTAGTCCTTGTGGTTGTTTTCTTCCTGAAGCAGTGCTTCTCAAGTCAGTAACCTTTCTCACCTGTCTTATTTTCCTCTCAGTCCTCCAAACATCCTCCATCCCATTTAGGTAGAGTGAGTGGAGCTAGTTAACCTGCTACTGATATCTCAGTGATGTTGCCTTCCACATGATCATGTATAAGGATAGCCCACCTTTGCCTCAGCTTGCAGAGACTAGACAGAAGCACAAGATACAAGGAAGTTGCTTCAGACAAAAGGGGAGTTTTGAGATAAAGTTTGTCACTAGAATTCTGCAGTTGTTTTAATCATATCATTTTATCCTACAGTTCATTCAGGAAACTAGTATTAGGTAAGATATAATTCCTGTGTTCAAGTAGTTTACTGTCTAAAAAAGTAAGTAGATACTAAAGTAAATCATAAAAGTATATTAGTCTGTAACAAGTGCAGTGATGAAGATGTGAAAAAGTTTTTGTAGCAGTGATTGAAGATTACCTAAACTTCTTAAGATTGTAGGTGGGAAAAGAGTTTAGAGAACACTCTGATGTTGCTCAGAGGCAACATCTGAGCTGCATCTTAAGGATGAACAGAAGTTATCGTGATGATACCATAGTTAGTAGACATGTATGCTGTCTACACACAAGTGATGACATAAACCAAGGCTTGGAGGCAAGAAGCAGGTCCTTGTTGGGAGATTATAAAGTGTTAGGCAGGGTGTGTCTGGAAATAAGGTGCATTCAGGGTCAAATCATGAAGGAGCTTGGATACCATGGTAGAGCATGTATCATAAAGTATAGAGCTACTGAAGGGTTTTAAGAAGAGGAATGCCAGAGGCAAATCGTTGAGTCACCAGAATTTCTTTGGTGTTTTTGTGGATTCTAGAGAGGAATGCTGCTACTTTTCTAAAACCTAAAGTTTAGGTAAGGAGGCTCAGGATAGGAAAACAGAGTTGATAATGCAGAAGTTGTCTTATACCATAGGGGGTACTTTCTCATATGTAGGAAAAATCTTTATTTTACTGAATACAAGTCCTTCCTATTTAGTGGGGGAAAAAAACTTAAGAAAAATAGTCATATATAAAGTTGACAACAAGGAGATAATGCCATTGAGACTCTTTCTCAGTACATATATACAAGCATTCCTCACTTTGTGTGGTTCCAGTATACACAGCTTTCACTTCCCATGGTTTAATTAACACCAGTCTCTGAACAACATGGTTCAAATTTCACTTACCACAATATATTAACTGTGATCAGCTGCATAAACTTTGGTACTGGCTCTTCAGCTTACAAGTCTCTGCATAAACAGTAGGTGTGCATCAAGATCAGTGACCAGTCACATCACTTCACTCAGGATCTGTTGGTGACTGTACCGTGCACACCTGTTAGTTACTACACAGACAGCAGAGTGTGTCGCTATGTTGCTTCCTTCCCTCTGTGATGAACTTATGTGACATCTTACACAGAGGGATAAAAAAAAAAAAAAAAACCTGGTAAAGAAGATGACAGTACAGTGAAATAAAGAAATACTGATAACAGAAATTGAAATGAGAATTGAATATAGATGAAATTATAGAAGAAATAGCTGATCCTGGAAGACTGCTGCCACTTGAGTTAACTAGATATGCAGAGAGAAGAACTTAATAAAGGTGAATTTTTGACATAAGAGGAAAGGGTTGTGATGAATAGAATAGAGATGTCCCAGAGGAGCTTACAACAGCAAAAAAAAAAAAAAAAGAAAGAAAGAAAGAAAGAAAGAAAAAGAAAAATCTTCATATTAGAAGAACTCTTGGACCTATTTCATGACACTGAAAGTGCAAAGGATGAAATGTTGGCAGCTGACCTATACTTAGAAAGAAATGTGACAGTTTGCCAAACCATAGGATATATGTTTGCTCAGTATGGTTCTTTATACAAGAAAAGCACACTATTCAAACTACTCTTCATAAATTTTTGCTGAGAAATGAAACTTTAATTTTCACTGTTTCTAATGTTTTAAATTACACTGTACTAAATCAGTCTTAGTTGAACATTTTTTTCATTTCCTTATACAAGTGTAACTGACAGATTTTTAACATTGACAAAAATTTTCAAAGATCACAGACTTTCTCCCATTATTAATATTTCTTGCATGGTTTCAGCCTATATGCTCAGTTTTATAGATATCTAGTACCATGTAAAGCAAGGATGGTTTTGTATGTAAATGGTTCCACTATTTTCCTTATGGATAAATATTTTATTTATTTGTCCAAAATTTAGTTACTTGGGGAAGTTCAGGTACACACTTGAAGTTTCTTTCCTTTCCATCCCTTAATATTTCTAATTTTGATTCAGTTGTATCTTTCTTTTTTGTCCTGTGTGGTCATATATTGATAACCTGTTTGTTAGGATTCAAATTAGTGTTAAAAGAAGTATTAAAATTAAAATCTCTATATTAAAATTAGATTCTAAGCCCTACTTATTGGAGTTTTTAGCAAGGCAACTTTCAGTCACAACAAAAATCAAGACAACCCTATAACTCTTTACATTGAGTTTTTAAACTGTTTTAAAACAATTTGTAAATTTTCCTATTGGTACTTAAGAAATGCTTTCATTTATTTCAGTTTCAGTATATTCATCAGAGAAAAATCATATGTTATTAGTTACTGAACCTTTTTTGTTCTTCCTATGTGGTTATAGGAAGAACAGTGACTCCTATATTTTCAAAAGACTACGATATAAACAAATTTTAAAAATAAACTGTCAGGGTCTTAGACTGGAGCAA
>SJYC01090703.1:0-18901 GCA_006408675.1 Madoqua kirkii | reverse complement strand
CATATGGAAATTGACCTGAAGTTAAAAAATATACTTATTTTTTAAAGTAGGAATATATTTTAGATAAATGAATTAGAAGTGTTCTAAAAGAGCAGGGTTTTCTAATGAGAAATAAATAATTGTGTCTGACAGTTGTGTTAATCTACTTTGTTTAGAAATCTAAAATATATTTGTGTATAGATTATATACAATAGCATTTTTGGTTCTGAAATTCTAAAATCCCTAAAATGTATATGGTCTTCACTAAGTATACAGTTCTGAAGTTTATACTTGTAAAAACTTTTATTTGATACCTTTTATTTGCCCCTTTTTATTATCAACAACTCTTTAAAAGTACTAGAGTATAATGGTGATATCTTTTGTTTGCACTAGGGTTTAGCTGGACCAGATGGTAATCCAGGACCTAAAGGTGTACGAGTGAGTAAGCATTTTCATCATTTTGTTGTAAGTAGAATGACATATACAATATACTTATTTTCACACTTCCACACTTCTATTACTTTGAATGTAATGCAGGTTTAGCCTGGAAAGAAGTATACTTATTTAATATACATCTTTATTGTTAAGGCCGCAGAGAGCAGTCTTACAGTGGTAGTTCTTGCTCATTCTTTGATAGCTCCTACATATATATATATTATTCATATTATTTTTCTATCCCCTTGCAAAATGGTATGTTATACCATTTCTGGTATGTTAGAAATACACTCTATAAGCATTTGTAGTATTTTTTATATGTGACTGTATGTAGACTTAAGAAGTCATGATGAAAGAAATGTGAAGAGACAAAAAAAATTCCTATTCAAGGCTGAAGTAATAATACAAAAATTATCTAGACTAAAGAAATAGGTGCAAGAAAGAAACTTACATGTTCAAGAACATACTATTGTACTTCTAACCATTAAAGGAGTTGTTAACCACTTTTAATCATAAAAGGAGTAAAAAAAATTACTGTGAGGTGTTATGTAGTGTGCCACAAATTAAAATCAAAGCTGATTCTAGGAAAAATTTATAAAACTAAAATTTTTCTTTTTAAATTCTCTATTTAATAGCCAGTTATTTTCTAGAATCTGTATCTTCCTTATATTACCTAAAATAACTTTTAGAAATAAGGGAAACAAAAAATAGGTAAACAGTATGTGCTATTGTTGCTATTTAGTTGCTAAGTCATGCCCAACTCTTTGCAAACCCATGAACTGCAGCACACTGGGCTGCCCTGTTCTTCACTATCTCCTGGAGTTTGCTCAAACTCTTGTCCATTGAGTCAGTGATCCCATCCAGTCATCTCATCCTCTGTCGCCCCTGTCTCTTCTTGCCCTCAATGTTTCTTAGCATCAAGGTCTTTTCAAGGAGTCAAGTCTTCACATTAAGTGGCCAAATTTTTGGAGCTTCAACTTCAGCATCAGTCATTCCAATGAGTATTCAGGACTGATTTCCTTTAGGAGTGACTGGTTTGATCTCCTTGCTGTCCAAGGGACTCTCAAGAATTTTCTCCAGCACCACAGTTTTAAAGCAGCAGTTCTTTGTTGCTCTGCCTCTTTATGGTCCAACTCTCACATCCATACATGACTACTGGAAATACCATAGCTTTGACTAGATGGACCTTTGTCAACAAAGTGATATCTCTGCTGTTTAGTATGCTGTCTAGGTTGGTCATAGTTTTTCTTCAAAGGAGCAAATATCTTTTGATTTTGTGGCTGCAGTCACCATTCACAGTGATTTTGGAAGCAAGAAAAGAAAATTTGTCACTGTTTCCCTTTTTCTCCATCTATTTGCTATGAAGTGATGGAACAATGATGCCACAATCTTCATTTTTTGACCACTATATTTTAAGCCAGCTTTTTACTCTCCTCTTTCCCTTTCATCAAGAGGCTTTTTAGTTCCTCTTTGTTCTCTGCCATGAAATTAGTATCATCTGCATGTCTGAGGTTGTTGACACTTCTCCCAGTAATCTTATTTCCAGCTTGTGATTCATCCAGCCCGACATTTCACATGATGTACTCTTCTTAGAAGTAAATAAGCAGTGTGACAACATACAGCCTTGATGTACTCCTTTCCCAATTTTGAACCACTCCACTGTTCCATGTTCGGTTCTAACTGTTGCATCTTGTCCTGTATACAGCTTCTCAGGAGAGAGATAAGGTAGTCTGGTGTTCCTGTCTCTTTAAGAATTTTCCATAGTTTGTTGTGATCCACACAGTCAGAGGCTTTAGTATAGTCTATGAAGCAGATGTTTTTCTGGAATTCCCTTGCTTTTTCTATGATCCAGCTGATGTTGGCAATTTGATCTCTGGTTCCTCTGCCTTTTAAAAATAAACCTTGAACATCTGGAAGTTCATGGTTCACATACTGCATAAGGCTAGCTGAAGGATTTTGAGCATTACTTTGCTATGTGAAATGAGTGCAATTGTACAGTAGTTTGAACATTTTTTGACATTGCCTTCCTTTGGAATTGGAATGAAAACTGACTTTTCCAGTCCTGTGGCCACTGCTGAGTTTTCCAAATCTGTTGGCATATTGAGTGAAGCACTTTATCAGCATCATCTTTTAGAATTTGAAATAGTTCACTTGGCATTCCATCACCTTCACTAGCCTTATTCGCAGTGATGTTTCCTAGGGCCACTTAAGTTCACATTCCAGACTACCTGGCTCTAGGTGAGTGACCACACCATTTTGTGGTTATCTGGGTCATTGCTGTTGCTGCTGCTAAGTCGCTTCAGTTGTGTCCAACTCTGTGCAACCCCATAGACGTCAGCCCACCAGGCCCCCATCCCTGGGATTCTCCAAGCAAGAAAACTGGAGTGGGTTGCCATTTCCTGCTCCAATATATGCATGCACGCTAAGTCACTTCAGTCATGTCTGACTCTATGCAACCCTATGGACAGCAGCCCACCAGGCTCTGTCCACAGGATTCTCCAGGCAAGAATACTGGAGTAGATTGCCATTTCCTTCTCCATCTGGGTCATTAAGATCTTTTTTTGTATAGTTCTTCTGTGTATTCCTGCCATCTCTATTTAATCTCTCTTTGGTCCTTGCTGTTTCTGTCCTTTATTGTGCCCATCTTTGCATAAAGTATTCCCTTGGTATCTACAATTTTCTTGACGAGACCTCTAGTCTTTCCCATTCTGTTGTTTTCCTCTATTTCTTTGCATTGTACACTTAAGCCTTTCTTATCTTTTCTTGCTGTTCTCTGAAACTTTTCATTCAGTTGGGTATATCTTTCTCTTTCTCCTTTGCCTTTCTCTTCTCTTCTTTTCTCAGCTGTTTGTAACTCCTCCTCAGGCAGCCATTTTGCCTTTTTACATTTCTTTTTCTTAGGGATGTTTTTGATCATCCTCAACAATATTGCAGACCTCTATCCATAGTTCTTTTGGCACTCCATCTACTAGATCTAATCCCTTGAATCTGTTTGTCACCTCCACTGTATATTCATAAGGGATTTGATTTAGGTCAAACCTGAATGGTCTAGTGGTTTTCCCTGCTTTCTTCAATTTAAGTCTGTATTTGCAATAAGGAGCTCATGATCTGAGCCACAGTCGTTCCCAGGTTTTGTTTTTGCTGACTCCATATTCAGCTGCAAAGAATATAATCAATCTGATTTCACTATTCACTGTCCAATGACATCTATGTATCGAGTCGTCTCTTGTATTGTTGGAAGACAGTGTTTGCTATGACCAGTGTATTCTCCTGGCAAAACTCTGTTAGCCTTTGCTCTGCTTCATTTTGTACTCTAAGGCCAAGCTTGTCTGTTACTCCATGTGTCTCTTGGCTTCCTACGTTCATATTCCAGCCCCCTGTGATGAAAAGGATATCATTTTTTGTTGGTAGTTCTAGAAGGTCTTGTAGGTCTTCACAGAACCATTCCACTTCAACTTTTTTGGCATTAGTGGTTGGGGTATAGACTTGGATTACTGTGATGCTGAATGGTTTGCCCTGGATGTGAACAGAGATCATTCTGTCATTTTTGAGACTGCACCCAAGTACTGCATTTCAGACTCTCTTTTTGACAACGAGGGCTTCTCCACTTCTTCTAAGGTATTCTTACCCACAGTAGAAGATGTTATGATCATTTGAATTAAATTCACCCATTCTCGTCCATTTAAGTTCACTGATTCCTAGAATGTCAATGTTCCCTCTTGCCATCTCCTACTTGACCACATCCAATTTACCTTGATTTATGGAGCTAACATTCCAGGTTCCTATGCAGTATTGTTCTTTACAGCATTGGACTTTACTTTAACCACCAGATATGTCCACAGCTGAGCGACATTTCTGCTTTTGCCCAGCCTCTTCACTCTTTACGGAGCTATTTCTCTGCTCTTCCCCCGTTGCCTGTTGGACACCTACCAACCTGGGAGCTCATCTTCTGGCGTCATATATTTTTGTCTTTTCATTGTGTTCATGGGGTTCTTAAGGCAAGAATGGTTTGCCATTCACTTCTCCAGTGGAGCATGTTTTGTTAGGCCCTGACTAGCAGGTACGTGCCCATCAGTAGCTCTGTGTAGCCAGAAACCATGTGTTTTATTGTATGTGCTATAATGATGCTTTAATTTTTTTAAAAAATTCTTAAACATTTTCAAATATTTCATGTGTGTTTTCTTCTTTAATTTTGCTATCAATCCTGTGAAGTAGGAGAACACATATATTGTCTCCATTTTACAGATGATAAAACAGTAAGCTGTGGAACTGACATGATTTGATCTAGTCCTAGCAGAACTCAAACCAACATCTCACCTTTAGCTCTGTACTCTTCCACTATCCTGTGCTGTCTCTACCCTTGCACTAAGTGAAAATATAATGGGGAAAAGTGATGTATATTTCATTAAAGCTGTACTGAATACACATACTTACTTGGATTTGGAAAACAAAGAGAGATTACTGGATAAGAACATGGGCTTTGGAGTTAGACAAGACTGCTTTCCCCCCCACCACGAACCCCTCGTTTACTAGCTTTGTGACTTTCGAGCCATTAATCTCTTCTGTGTCTCATTTTCCTTAATTTAGTAAAAGGTGAAAATGAAACTTACCTTTAGGTGCTTCTGAGAACTACCTGAGCTTAATATTCCTAAAGCACAGTGCCTACCACCTGGCATGCACTTTCTCTGCAGATTCTATCATTATTCTGGAATTTGGGAGTTGCTTGTATGTGAGATAAAGTTGTAGACCTGTCATTTGGTGCTGTGCAGTTTTCTTTTACTACATTTTCTCATCTTGCTTCTGTGATTCCTTTAACTTTTCTAAGTTCTCCTTTGTGTCGTTTTTGTACCATATTATCTATCCTTTTGTTCCTTCCCCATTTGTGTTGAAAATTACTCTCTAGGGTGTAACCCTTTTTAAGACTTTATGTTTTGATGGCAACTTCATGAAAGCATTAAAAAAAAAATCCAACTCCTTTTCTGACTAATTTAATTGATTTAATCCTTTCCTTTTCCTTTGCAAGTGAGGGAAGAGTCAGAAGAACCATTTCTCTAGGTTTCATAGTCACAGAGTCCAAATGTAAACTTTGATGTTATTAATAACTACAAATGTTCAAAGAACAAAATTTGTTCAAAACAAATTTACACTGACAGGATTATATTTTCTCTTTAATTTGTGTCCTATACTGGATAAGACCACATGCTATATATTGTAAATTAATATTTTTACAAATCATGTGATAAATTGTCCTTTGAGTGTCCCTATTGTTTGGCTGCATTTTTTGGTGTTAAAATAATTACTTTTAAAATGTAAATGTTTGAAATCATGTTTCAGCCCTCCTTTGGTATCTCTTTGTGTAATAACCAGCCAGGTATCTCAAAAAGAAGAAGTATGTAGGCCTTTCCTGACACTTTTATTTGCCCTGATGGTGACAGAATTGCCTCTGTCTTACGCAATACAGAATTGCCTCTATTTGAATACAAACTTCAGTCCAAGAAGCAAAGCCATCTGTATTAGTATTATGTTTTTTATGTTCCTTGTTTCTTGACACCTTAAACTCCGGTTTAGTGGTAGTGATTTTAGAATGATGACAAGCCCATATGATTTCTTTGTTGGATGCGGCTGACATTTTATTTCTAATTATCGTAATAATTATTAAGAAGGTTTTCTGAAACACCTACATAATTATGCATAGCATTGTTTCCTTTAAAATCTTTATTTCTAAAATGCTGTGCTGGTTCTGTGCAGACTGTGTTGAGTAGAGGTCTGACTCTTCAGCTCCTGAGTTTTCAGCAGAGTTTTTAGATAAATGTACATCAGTTAGGGTGTTTGTTCTTTTTATTTATAAGCAAAATTTCAGTTGTGTATGTTAAAGCAAAAGTTAACTGTTTTTTGTAACTTGAGGCCATCTGTAGCTGATGATTCTGAAATACATGTAGCTTGGCATCATAATCCTAAATGTTTTGGTAATCAGAAATGCTTTTGGATGCTTCATTTTTAAAGAAAGTTTCTCCATCCTCCAGATGCTTGACTTTTAAGCAAACAAATTATAGATATATTATCATTAAAGTAACCAATTATCTTTTCCTTTATTTGTTCATAAAGGTGTTTTTTTCTTGTCAGAGAAAAGTGTTCATCCTACCATGGTAATACCCAACTATTTTTCCTTCAAGACAGCTCAGCAGTTGCCTCCTCTGTAAAGCTTTCCTAACCCTTCCCTGTAGGCAGTGTTGGTCATTCTGCCAGTCAAAGTTTCTGTGTGTACTGTGTTTATCTTATCACCTGTCACATAATCATGTCACAGTTATCTTATGATATGACAGTTATTTGTATGCCTTCTTCCTAATAAGCTGTCAGCTTCTTGAGGACACTTATTTTCATATTCATTTTTATAATCCCAATTCCTGGCACACAGAGGGCACTAAAATGATGTTTTGTGCATCAGTGACCCAGATTCATGTTCTTTCAAATATAGACCATTGCAGCAGTATTCTAAAAGATTTCCTACATTCAGTGTTTCCTGACTGGGGTATATTCTGTATTTTATCAACAGCCATTTTAGAGAAACAGTTTAACTTCAGGGCATTACCATACTCTCTCAAAGCCCAGTAATTTCCAGTTATCTAAAATATAAAGTCTAAAATTCTTAGCCAGAAACTTAAGGCTTTCCTTAATCTATTCTCTAAACTACCATACACTTTATC
Organism: Madoqua kirkii; assembly: GCA_006408675.1. Taxonomy (NCBI): domain Eukaryota; kingdom Metazoa; phylum Chordata; class Mammalia; order Artiodactyla; family Bovidae; genus Madoqua; species Madoqua kirkii. The sequence goes on along the minus strand of SJYC01090703.1, from coordinate 11,783 downwards.
CATTAAATTGATGAAACAGGTTATTATTTGACACAGGTGAGATGTCACTACGGTGTGGTAGTGCAAAGTAGCTTGTGTTGTTGCTTAGATGCACCCCTTGTTTCTCAGACCAGTGGGAACCTCCATGAGGGCAGTGTGGGTCTGCTTTTCTCCAGAGCAGCTTGGTTACTCAGCTAACCATTTCCGAGCTCCTGTAGTTCCCTCTGTCTTGTTTCTGCTTACGGTGATTCTGCCTGAAGTGTTCTTGCTCCATTATCTGCTTGTCGATATTTTGCCTACTCTGTAGGCCTATCCCAAGTGCCAGTCTTCTCTGAAGTCTTCTTTGATTGTCTTTACCTCTTGCCACAAGAGGTGTGGTATGGTATCTTGCCATAAGATTCATTCTTGGAATGACTCTCTCCCTCCTCCATATTTCTTATTCTTGGATACCTCCTTTCTGCCTTACATTTTAGTTAACTGTATCTGTATTTTCTGCCCTTCGTAATATTCAGTGAAGAAAAGAGCTTGAGCTTGTTGATTCTTATGAGCCTAAATTATATTTGTCTAAATTATATTTCCAACTTTTTTTTAAATGAAAAGATGGATCTGTAACTTTAAGGGAAAAAAGCAACAAGGTTATTATACTGTTAAGCCTTATAATTCATATTACTATGAATAAATTTTAAGTATCTTTATGTAGAATTATATACTTAATGGTGACTATTTAAATGAAATAATGCAAAGATTGTTTGATTTCTTTAAGGGTTTCATTGGCTCTCCTGGAGAAATAGGACAATTGGGACCTGAAGGAGAAAGAGTAAGTCTGTTTCCTTCAATATTATTTCTAACGTGGTATACTAAGGGTAAAGTATAACAGTGCTGATAAACCCAGACGTCAGACAGGTAATCTTACTGAGTGAAACAAACCAGCTTTAAGAAAAATTAGATGATGTTTTCATTCTATCATGCAAAGAATTGAACTGCTTCTTTTTGACCCAAAGGAGCACATGGTTAGTACCCTACCTAGAAAAGCGTGCTGTTTTGTAAATAGAGTTTGTTTGTAAATCCAACAGAGTTAACCTAGGTACCCAACTAACACAATCAGCTGTATAGTACTGTACTGTAACAGGTTTATAATACTTTCCACACAAATAATACATTAAAACAAACACAAAATAAAAGAGTTTTAATCTTACAGTACTGTACCTTGAAAAATATAGTCATCCAGTACAACAGCTGGTGTACAAGGACTGACATAGAGTGAACAGGCAAGAAGAATTACTGACTGGAGGCGGGAGAAGAGAGGGGAGATGGTAGAGCTGAAGGGTCCTCAGCAAGAGGAGATGGAGGGCAAGCTATAGTGTCTCTCATGGCTGATGTTGATGGCATAGGTTTTGGTTCCTTGCTGGAACCAGATGTACATTTACATCTTTGAAAGTTTGCAACTAGAGGGTTCATATGTAGGGGACTTAATGTATACAGTTCACATTGGTAATAACTCTGCTGCTTATGATACAGTCCTTTCCAGACCTGTTGGCATGAACTTATTTCCAGTAATTGATGTAATAAATAAACCAAAGTTACATGTTCTTGCAAACTGTCATCATCTTGGATTTAAGGCTCCCAGTGACACTGACCATCAATAGGCACGATGTCCTACTGCTCACCTTTGAACTCTGTTGTCAGTAGAGATATTACATGAATATTTTTGTCAACCACTGTTCAGTTGAAAGTGAATGGATTACTTCAACCATTGATATCTGCTAACTTATCTGCATATGCAAAAATCCCAAGCTACATAGTTCTGACAAATTTCATAGTCTCAAGGGGTTATAAATTGGCTTCAAAATGAGAAGATTTAAATAAACAGTGATAACAGCAAATGATTTACTGTAATGGTTATACATATGTAATTCACTATGTAAATATTTCATATTAATCCATTTAATCTTGCAATACCCAATGAGATAGTATTATAATTCTCACTATAAGTGTTAAGTGTTAGTCACTCAGTCACTCGACCCTTTGTGACCCCATGGACTGCAGCCCATCAGGATCCTGTGTCCATGAGATATTCCAGGCAAAGATACTGGAGTGGGTTGCCATTTCCTTCTCCAGAGGATCTTCCCAACCCAGGGATCGAACCCCGGTCTCCTGCACTGCAGGCAGATTCTTTACTGATTGAGCTTCAAGGAAAGCCCCTTGTAGCTATAATTCTCACTGTAGATGAAGAAAATGAGGCACACAGAGAGATTTACCTAAGACTATACACAGATAATAGAATGAGGATTTAAACATAGATATTCTGGCTGTAAAACCTGAGTACTTGAGTACTGTGTCCTGCCACTACTTCTTAGACCAGAAACAACAGGTTAGGTGGAATCTAGGCACAGTGTGATCCTGTAAGCACAGTGAGATCATTGTTTTCTCCACTTGCCTTAACCAATGTTGGCTTTATCATAAGCCTGATTTCTCATATAATTGCAAGATTCCCAATGCAAGGGCTAAATATGCCTTTGTTTATGCTCAGCGAGAGAAACAGGGAGACAGGTGGTAATTGTCTGCTGGGTACAGAAAATAAGACTTCTGTTTGTCTGATTGTACCAACTTTCGTTGCATACTACCTCTGGACAAATAATTATCACCAGATGAATGGCAAGATCCCATTTGGAAATACAGATGGGATGGATTTCTGAATAAAATCAAGATTTTGTTACGAGGAAGAAAAGGGGCCACTCAAATTATATTAACATTCTTCTAAATATCACTGCAGCTTAAAATATAATGTATTTTTCTCTTTTTCATACTACATAAATTGATGTTTGAAAAAAATAACTCATTGATTTGATAAATATTTACGTTTTTGAGGTATAGCTGATTTACAGTATTTTAGGTACACAACATCTTGGTTTAATATTTTGATGAATTATGCTCCATTAAAAGTTATTACAAAATAATGGCTATACTTCCCAGTGCCATAGAGTATATTCCTTAGGTATTTTATACATATTAATTTTTATCTTTTACTCCCATAGCCCTGTCTTGCCCCTCCCCCTTCCCTCTCTCCATGAATAACCACTAGTTTGTTTTCTTTATCTGTGAATCTATTTCTGTTTTGCTATGTGTATTTGTGTGTTTCATGTTTTTAGATTCCACATATAAGTGGAATATTACACTGTATTCATCTTTCTCTGACTTATTTTACTGATCATAATATTCTCTAAATCTATCCATTGCTGCAGATGTCAGAATTTAATTTTTCATGGCTCTATAATATTACACACACAAATACACATATACACACACATAATATAGTATAGGCATCCAGTCCCATCACTCCATGGGAAATAGATGGAGAAACAGTGGAAACAGTGTCAGACTTTATTTCTTTGGGATCCAGAATCACTGTAGATGGTGATTGTAGCCATGAAATTAGAAGATGCTTACTCCTTGGAAGAAAAGTTATGACCAACCTAGATAGTATATTCAAAAGCAGAGACATTACTTTGCCAACTAAGGTCTGTCTAGTCAAGGCTATGGTTTTTCCTGTGGTCATGTATGGATGTGAGAGTTGGACTGTGAAGAAGGCTGAGCACCAAAGAATTGATGCTTTTGAACTGTGGTGTTGGAGAAGACTCTTGAGAGTCCCTTGGACTGCAAGGAGATCCAAGCAGTCCATTCTGAAGGAGATCAGCCCTGGGATTTCTTTGGAAGAATGATGCTAAAGCTGAAACTCCAGTACTCTGACTACCTCATGTGAAGAGCTGACTCATTGGAAAAGACTCTGATGATGGGAGGGATTAGGGGCAGGAGGAGAAGGGGACGACCGAGGATGAGATGGCTGGATGGCATCACTGATTCGATGAACGTGAGTCTGAGTGAACTCCGGGAGATGGTGATGGACAGGGAGGCCTGGCGTGCTGTACTTCATGGGGTCGTGAAGAGTCGGACATGACTGAGCGACTGAACTGAACTGACACACAGATATATTTATCCATTTATCTGTTGATGGACCCTAGGGTTGCTTCCATGTCTTGGCTATTATAAATAGTGCTGGTATGAAAGTATCTTTTCAAATTACTGTTTCCCAGGTTAATGATTCCCAGACTGCTGAATCATATGTAGTTCTGTTTTTAGTTTTTTTGAGAAACCCCATTACTATTTTCCATAGTGGCTGTATCAATTTCTATTCCCACCAACAGTAAGAAGTGTTCCCTTTCTTCCATGTCCTCACCAACATTTGTTGTTTGTGCTCTTTTTGTACCAACTTTGGCGGCCATTCTGACAGGTGTGAGGTGATATCTCATGTAGTTTTGATTTGTGTTTCTCTAATAATTAGCAATATATAGCATCTCTTCATGTGCTTCTCAGCTAACTGTATGTCTTTGGATGCTGGGAAAACTGGCAGCTACATGTAAAAGAATGAAATTAGAACATTTCCTTACACCATTCACAAAAATAAACTCAAAATGGATTAAAGACCTAAATATAAAACCTGAAACTGTAAAACTCTTAGATTGGTACATGAGTAGAACACTCTTTGTCAGAAATCATAGCAGTATTTTTGGGGATCTGTCTCCTAAGGCAAAAGAAATTAAAGCAAAAATAAATGATTGGGACTTAATTAAATGTACAAGCTTTTGTATAGCATAGAAAACCAACAAATAGAAAAGACAACCTGTGGAATGGGAGATAATATTTTCAAATGATATGACTGACAAGGAGTTAATAATATCTAAAATGTAAAAATGGTTTATGCAACAAAACGTAGAAAGAAACAACCCAATCAAAAAAGGGAGTAAATATTTACTTTTGACTTTTTTACATTCTAGGGTGTTCCTGGGATCCGTGGAAAGAGGGGTCTTAAGGGAAGACAGGTAATTAGATTCTTGTTTTATGAGGTTTGGTTTAGAGGAATATAATCTAATTGTATGTATGTTTCTCACCTGTTAAGCTAGTTGTTCTTGTCATCCACAATCCATCTCATTGAACAGAGTTTAAATTTTGCCACTTTAACAGCCTCCCCAATACTACCTGAGAATATGAAGAAGTATTTAGATTAAAAAATAACTTGGAATTTAACACTTCTAACCCATTTAGTCGGAAAAGGCAATGGCACGCCACTCCAGTACTCTTGCCTGGAAAATCCCATGGACTGAAGAGCCTGGAAGGCTGCAGTCCATGGGATCGCCAAGAGTCGGACACGACTGAGCGACTTCACTTTCAATTTTCACTTTCATGCATTGGAGAAGGAAATTGCAACCCACTCCAGTGTTCTTGCCTGGAGAATCCCAGGGACGGGGGAGCCCGGTGGGCTGCCGTCTATGGGGTCGCACAGAGTCAGACATGACTGAAGTGACTTAGCAGCAGCAACCCATCTAATATACGAGTGGAAGAGACCTTTATCCTTATGGTGGTGGTTTAGTCGCTAACTTGTGTCCGACTCTTGTGACCCCATGGACTGTACCCTGCCAAACTCCTCTGTCTATGGGATTTTCCAGGCAAGAATACTGGAGTAGGTTGCCATTTTCTTCTCCAGGGAATCTTCTGGGCTCAGGAATTGAACCCTAGTCTCCTGCATTTCAGGCAGACTCCTGTATTGCAGGTGGATTATTTACCAACTGAGCTACGAGGGAAGCCTTATGAGAAGGTCCTAAAATTAAAATGTTACAGAAAATACATGGACAATTTAACACACTAATAACAGCATTACTCACCCTTCTGCTTTAGGGATTTTTTAAATGCCCATTTGAGATGGTAGCTCAGAAACTAGGTTCTTATATATTTAGATTTTTTTAAAAATCAAGTGAATTTTGCTTGATAATATAATTTGAGAGATGGTTAAAAATTGTGACATTATCTAATACGCCTATATTTAACAAGTGAGATAATTGTGGTTGGGAAAAGTGTTCTTGAGTTATCTGGCTGTGTTGGTATAGCTAATTTGTACATGGTATTAGTGACTCAGTTGTGTCCGATTCCTTGCGACCACATGGATCCTGCCATGCTCCTCTGTACATGGGATTCTCCAGGCAAGGCTATTGGATTGGGTTGCCATTCCCTTCTCCATGGACTCTTCCCAACCCAGGTACTGAACCCGGGTCTCCTGCATTACAGACACATTCTTTAGCATCTGAGCCACTAGGGAAGTCCAAATAGCTAATTAGGTTCCTGTTTTCCACCTCTGCTGTTTTTGTTACAATTCAGATATTTATTAGGATAAGACATTGTGTGCTACACTGTGCTCTCTGCTCTATGAGGAAGAAAATTGTCTGTCATAACACCTTTTCTAAAATTTTGATGTAGATATTGGGTTGGCCCAAAAGTTCATTCAGGTTTTTCTCTATGCTGTTATGGAAAAAAATCAGACAAACCTTTTGGCCAACCTTGTAATTAAAATCTTACTTGTAATACTAAAGGATTGCAATCTTACCAGAATATTCCTATCCTTTAAAAGTATTTTATTCTTTGAGCTTTGTATTATTTCTTATAGATTAAAATAAGTCAGTGTCACCAGTATATGGGTGAGGAGAACAAGGCCAGAGATATTAAAAGTCTTGCTCAGGATCACATAGTTATAAGTGGTGAAATAAAGAATTGAACCTCACCTCCTTTGAATATAAATCCAACAGCCTTTTTCTTACTACTTGGATATTTCTACTGTCTATTTTCTACCTCTTACTACTTAGAAGAACACGATTTTTTTTTTTATAACGTAGGGACAAAATGTGTTAAAGTTTCACTTTAATGAGCTTAATATATTAAGATAAACTTATGAAACTAAGAAATAAAAAGTAAGGCAAACATTTTGTTTTCTTATAATTACATTCAACATTGAAGCTAATCTTATAACAATTATAACAGCAGAAGCTGTGCCATTACCATTACCATCATCACCATTTTTTATCTGCAAGCATATTATTTCTTTACAGTTTATCCCTCATACACATACTCCAACAGAAATACCTCTCGTGTCAAAATTCTAATCTCTGTCTCTTATACACATCTCAGGGCCCCAGAGTACCCTGTGTCTGCCCACGCAGCTCTCCCTTACCCCTGAAATCCCAGCCCCCATCCCACCCAGTACCCAGAGTTGACACCTGGGGCTGACACTGTATTCTGGACCTGCCTTGACTCTGGAATGCACCATCCTTCGCAGGAATTTTCAACCCATGAACTGAACGTGGAAGCTGTTGCCAGTCTCCAGTGACCCTGGAAGGAAAGACTCTTCTCCTTTGCCTGGGATGGACTAGGTGGAGGCTATGTGAAAAACCAGGAAGAGGCTGTGGTTTGGAGCTGTGTGACACAGCTCCAGTGCTGTCCAGGTCTCTGCAAACACATATTTTACTAGGAAAGGGACCTTTTCTGTGCTTGCCTGAGGAACCTGTGGGCCGCTGAGCAAGTGCTTGGTAACCTTTTCTTGCGATGGAGTCATAAGGTGAGGTGTCACGCTAGGCCACGAGCTCCTGGGGGCAAAGGCTACGGTTTATCTCCACATCCTTGCTCTTAGTCCAGTAAGTAGTCAGTATCTGACATGCCATGGTGCCTGGTCGTCTGTGCTTAAGGCCTGGCTGGTGGGTGAGTTGGAGTGTTTAAGAAAGATTCTCAGGCATCTCCCCTCTGCTGCTCCAGGAGAAGGTACTTTCCCCCCATTTGCCTCGCTTCTCCAAAATGTCTTCTTTCTGGTTAGGCATGCCTGTTCCATTTTTCTCCTGAACTCTGTGCGTGTTTCCTGTCGAGTACTCAGTCCCATTCAGAGAACATGCCTAAAATGGACCTGTTCCTACTGTTCCCCCTCATTCAGGTTAAGTTCTCATTCCACAATTTTGAGTGTCAACATTTCCATAGTCACTTGGTTGGTACCGCTGAGGAAGTGGACATGTTCAGGAGAAGACGACAGGCTGTTTCAGTGTACCTGTAACTTGCCTCTGAGTACTGCGGAAGCTTGTCTTCACATTCGCAGTAGGGCCTCATGCTGGGCATGAGACGGTTAATGTAGATGCTACTGATTTTACCCCACAGCATTTCTACTGAAGTGTTTTAGGGAGTTCAGGCTTTTTGTTGTGACCGTGCAGCCACCTCAGGCACAAGCTGGTTGCAGATAACCACCGCTGCCCAGCCCTTCCTCCTGAGGTTCCCCCGCTACTGTTATCCCAGGCAGAGAGAATCCCTGGGTGTTACTTTCATATTGCTATTGCTCGTGACCAGACCGTCACTAGCTCACACTTGGACTATTAACTGTGGTACAAATACATTTTACACTTGACTGCTTTGTTAATCTTAAAGCCCAATCTGGCTGCATCCCTCCACCCACCTTTAGAAACCCTCTGTGGCTCCCTGCTTCTCAAAGGACACCCTTAACCTGAAGTGCAAGGACCTCTGTAATCTGACCTCCACGGCAATGGAACTTGTTAACTTATTGTCCCTAAACCCAGTGTGCACTTTCCGGTCTCTCTGCCTATGTGAGCTTATCCTCTTCTGGAATATTCTTTACTTTCCTCTTTGATTGATTGACAAGTTCTTCTATCCTTAAATATTTGTTCAAGGAATGATTAAGTTCCTAATACACGTCAGACACTGATTCCAAATGGAGACTGCCTTTGACCTCCTGAGCTTCACCTCAGCTTCAAGTTCTCTTCCTCATTTGAACTGTATGGACCTTGAATTGGTCCCTGTAAATTCTTTTGATGGTGACAAGTCATACATTATCTTCAAAAGTTTACATGTTTAGTTTTATTTATGCTAAATTTTTTTATATCTACAACTACCTTGAAAAAATTTCAAGGGGAAGACATGTCTAAAGCTTTTATTTCCTAATAACAGTTTTTCAGTTCGGTGCAGTTTAGTCGCTCAGTCGTGTCCAACTCTTTGCGACCCCATGAACCACAGCACGCCAGGCCTCCCTGTCCATCACCAACTCCCAGAGTCCACCCAAACCCACATCCATCTAGTCGTCTTTTTAAGAGATTTAGATCTTTGGAAAAATTGTATTCAAAAAACATATGTATCCCATTTTTCCTAAATGGTATTTATTATAAAAAATCTGTCTAGTGTTTTACTGTGTCATGTGCGCTTTTTCTTTTGAACCAAAAAAGTGATTTGACCATGTTTATGAGGAAATCACTGTACTTAAAACTAAGACACAGTTACAACCACAAGTAAAATTATGCCAAGACTGACCTCAGTGACTGTTGCAGAATATTATCCTATGCATAAATGCTCCACTACATTCTGTTTACTTTAAGTAAAATCATCTTTAAATAGCTTTGACATTAAGTAAGGGCAAATATATTAGCATGGGGTATTATGTATCATGGGACACATATTTCAATTTAGATGATTAAAATTCCATGAGAAGAATGGTTACTTATGACAATTTTAATAACAGTAAATGGAAAATATCTTTTGATACCATTTCTAATCTCTTTGATGTAGAAAATATTAGCCATTTTAATACAAACATGGCCATTATCTCTTGGTAATTTATTAAATTATGTATGCTATTTGTTATATGTGAGGTAGATATTCAAATACAGAAGCAGAATTAAATGATCCAAGCAAACATAAAAAGCTGGCAGAAAGCATACATGTGAAAGAAAATACAAAAACCTGGAAAGGCTGAAGTCTAAAAAGAATCTATGTTTAAGAATTTTTGGCTATGCATATTTCAAAGACTGTTACTTCCAATTTTCTGCTGGTTTCATAGCTGCTCAGAAGGGCGGATTGATGCTTCATTAAGGTACAGCTGTGTTGATCCCATGTTTTTTCATTTACTGTCCTTAAGTATGAATAAGATGTACCTTATTGTACTCACCACTCCCTTCTAATTAATTTAATTAGTCTTACATTATAAATGAGCTTGTTTTATGTAGATACAATTTTTATGTAGATACAATTACTCAGTCTTTGCACATAGAATATGATTCAATTTTTTAGTTGAAGTATAGTAAATTTACAGTGTTAGTTTCAGGTATATAGCAAAATGATTCAGTTATACATACATATCTATATCCTTTTTCAGATTCTTTTCCGTTATAGGTTATTATAAGATATTCACTATAGTTCTCTATGCTATACACGGCTTCCCTGGTAGCTCAGACAGTAAAGCAATCTGCCTACAATGCGGGAGACTTGGGCTCGATCCCTGGGTGGGGAAGATCCCTTCTGGAGAAAGAAATGGCAACCTGCTCCAGTGCTCTTCCCTGGAAAGTCCCATGGACTGAGGAGGCTGGTAGGCTACAGTCCATGGGGTCACAAAGAGTCGGACATGACTGAGCGAATGGAATCATTTGAGTAATCAGTGTGTCTATTAATCCTCAACTACTCATTTATCCCTCCTTCCCTTTATCCTTCCTCCTTCAGTAATTAGTTTGTTTTCTGTGTCTTTGAGTCTTTACTTGTTTTGTAAATAAGTTTATTTGTATCATTCTTTTAGATTGCACATGGACGTGATATCATATTTGTCTTTTCTGTCTGACTTTACTTAATATGATAATCTCTGGTCCATCCATGTTTCTTCAAACGGCATTACTTAATTTTTATGATTGAGTAGTATTCTGTTATATTCATATATACAAACACATTCATACATACGTGCATATCACACCTTTATCCATTCATCTTGTCAGTGGACATATAGGTTACTTCAATGTCTTGGCTATTGTAAATAGTGCTGCTGTGAACATTGGAGTGCATGTATCTTTTTGAATTAGAGTTTTCATCTTTTTTGGCTATATCCTCTGGAGTGGGGCTGCTGGATCATATGGTAACTGTATTTTTGTTTTTTAAAGGAACTTCTATGCTGTTCTCCATAGTGACTGCACTAGTTTACAACAGTGTCTGAAGGTTTTCTTTTTTCTTCACTCTCTCCAGCGTTTATTGTTTATGGACTTTTTGATGATAGCCATTCTGACTGGTGTTAGGTGATACCTCACTGCAGTTCTGGTTTGCATTTCTCTGTTAATTAGCCATTTTGAACATCTTTTCATGTGCTTGTTGGACAGGGTTCAGTGTCAAGTAATTATTATAGCATATAATTTGTAGAATAACAGTAACTGTTTTTAGATAATTCCTTAAATTTTATGTAACATATTATACTTATAGTTTTAGGGTCTCAAAGTTACCAGAAACTGGTAAAATAAATTACATAACGTTCTGTATTATAAAATATGAAACACTCTGATAGTCAAAATAGTAAAGATAGTAGGCATAGAAAACTTCCAAATCCAAGTCCAAGTCACTATAAATATGATTTTTGGATTACTATTTTTTTTAATCCTGAGTACTAAAGCTCTATGTTTGATATGAGTAATTTTAAAAAGTATGAAAATGTGTATGTATTAACATGGCATATATGTGTACACCACAGAAACTGATGGAGAAGTAGTAAAAGTTCAGTCCAAAATTGTTAGAATATTGCTAAGCTTAAAGTTTGGGAAGATATTGTCATAAATCATATGCCCATACTGGTTGCCAAAGAATCACTTATTTCCCTGAGTAAACACTAAGTATGGAATTAAGTTGTGAACCAGCTTCCTTAGTGATGTCTGTATTATTTTAATGAAAGTGTAGACTTACAAGTAAGAGATACCTTCTCCTAGATAGTATAAATATTATATGATGCTACTGAAATGGATACATTTTAAAATAACATGTTATTTTGGTTGTTTGAATTATTTATTATTTGGCTTCATATTGGTATTTTAAAATCAGTGTTTCTGTTTAAAGTTATTTCACTTTAAATTTTACCAGAGAACTTACTTCACCTAAAATAAAACATTGTATTTTATTCAGTTTGCAGATAG
>SJYC01090701.1:0-38873 GCA_006408675.1 Madoqua kirkii | reverse complement strand
TTCTAATTGTTCTCTAGTTGTTTTATGTTCAGTATTTTTTAAATGTCTTTGTAGAACTAGGAAAATAATTATCTTACTAGATTCCAAAAGGGGTAAGTGTTCCACTGTTTCATGATACTTAGCTTACTACCAAGTTTAGTATCTATGTGTAGTCTGTGGTATTAACACCACATATTTATTCAGGCATACCAAGTCTAGAATACTTCTTTTGTTCTTAATGTTTGATAACTACCATATTTGATAGCAGTAACATCAGACCCAAGCAAGAGAGAAGCTTGATCTGGGTTCTGCATTTTAGAAGACCCTACGCTTCAAAAACAAATAAAATACATGTATTAAAAACACACACACACACACGAGTTCCCCATCATTCAGGATCCAGCCTTTAGCGTTGGCATTGTATGACCTGTAATCCTAGACATCCATTCATGTTGTTATGTATTAGGTACCTATTGCTTATTCCATGTTAGAGGTGTAAAAAGCAATACATATTTATTATTTCTTATTGTTTCTGTTGGTTAGGAATTTGGGAGTGGCTTATTTGGGTGGGTTTAGCTTAGGGTTTTATATGAAGTTATAATCAACATTTGCTAGCTAGATAATGCTCAAAATCCTTCAAGCTATGCTTCAGCAGGACATGAACTGAGAAACTCCAGATGTATAAGCTGGATTTAGAAAAGACAGAGGAACCAGAGGTCAAATTACCAACATTTGTTAGATCATAGAAAAGGTAAAGGAATTCTAGAAAAACAACTAATTCTGCTGAAGCTCCAGTACTTTGGGCCACCTGATGTGAAGAGCTGACTCATTGGAAAGGAGCCTGATCCTGGTGAAAATTGAGGGCAGGGGGAGAAGGGGCTATAGAAGATGAGATGGTTGGATGGCATCACTGACTCAATGGACATGAGTTTGAGCAAACTGGGAGATAGTGAGGGATAGGGAGGCCTGGCATTCTGTAGTCCATCAGATTGCAAAGAGTTGGACAGGACTGAGTACTGAACAGCAAGGAGCCCCTCTAGTCACTGTTTTTTAAGGGAATTAAGCACAAGGAGGCCAGGTCACTTGTTCAAGGTCACCCACAGCTATAGGGGAGTCAGGATTTGACCATATAGATCTGGCTCCACTGAACTGACTTGTACCCTGAGCATGGATACAAAGTTGTTTGTTGAAATCAGTGTAAAAATTCCTACCTGATAGTCCAGTCATCTGAAGGCTTGAGTGGGACTGAAGGATCTTATTAAGGTGGCTCACTTACTGGCTGATGGGAAGTCTCGTTTCCTCCCCATGGGGAGCTCTCCACGTGGCAACTTGAGTGTCCTTTTTTTTTTTTTGGCTGTGCTGAGTCTTCCTTGTTGCACATGGGCTTTGTCTAGTTGTGGTAAGTGGGAGTTACTCTTTCACTACAGTGTGTGAGCTTCTCATTGTGGTGGCTTCTCTTGTGGAATCCAGGCTCTAGGCGCATGAGCTTCAGTAGTTGTGACACGTAGGCTTAGCAGTTGCAGCTCACGAGCTCTAGAGCAGGCAGGCTTCAGTAGCTGTGGTCTGAGGGCTCAGTGGTTGTGGCTCTTGGGCTCTAGAGTGTGGGCTCAGTAGTTGTGGTGCATAGGCTTATTTGTCCCATGGCATGTGGAATATTCCTAGACCAGGGACCAAACCCATGTCCTCTGCATTGGCTGGCAGATTCTTATCCACTGCGCCAGCAGTATACGTCCCGAGTGTCTTTACAGCATGGCTGCTAGCTTCCACCAGAGCAAATGGTTAATGAGAACAGGATGAATGGTTAGTGCCTTTTGTGACATATCTTTGGAAGTCACATACTGTCATTTTTATATTCCGTGAGTCACATAGACCAGTCAGAATTCAAAATGGGAGGGGAGACACAAGGGCATTAATACAGTGAAAACCCTGAGATCCATCTCTGAGGCTGGCTACCAAGGTGTTTTAATAATATTCAAGTCTAGAGAAATTCTTCTCCGTGTATCTTGCCTATAACCGAATACCATAAAGTTTTGTAGATGGTACCACTGCCAAAATGAAACAGGAAGCTGCTTGAGATTATGATGAAGATTGAGCAGCCAGTAGAAGCACCGTGGTCAAGGAAAGATGAATTAATGTATCTAATTCTCCTTTCAGCATGAATGCAATAGGATCTTGTGTAATGAAGTACTGTTTTGGTAATGCAAAACCTTCTATTTTCCTGCTTTTCTTTGTGCTCTGATTTTTGGTTTCAGAGGAAGTAGAATGAGTACAGTATTTGTAGTAATTGCACCCAGAGACTGATAAACATTTTGTAAGTATTAAACAATTCATATTACTCTTAAATTTGTATTTCATAGGTATAGACACAAAATTCATGAATCAGGATAAAAATTGTTTACATTGGCAACTAGATGCATAGGAAATGCTAGAATAATGAAAGCTTCAAAAAATATATATATATTAGATTACATTAAAATTTTAAAGAAAATGTAAATTTATTGAACCATTATTATTATTCATTATTTATAATTTGCGATAGAAAATAAAAATCAGTAGAAAATTTTCAAAGAGATTATTTACTTAAATTTTTAAAATCTAGAAATAGTGCAAGTGGTCTTACATTGAGCATTACCACATAGTAAAATTTGCAGTAGGACTATGTACTCTAAATGTAAATTTAATTATCAGTTTTGTGTAAGTTTCCTGTCTGTTCCTACATAATAAATACCACAAACGTAGTGGCTTAAAATCTCACAGTTTTCATGGGTCAGCCATCCAGATACTACTTATCTAGGTCTTCTGCTGAGGGTGGTGAAGCCGCAGTGTCAGCTGCTGCATTATTACCTGGAATCTTGGCTGAGAAGAGTTCACTTCCAAGCTCATCCAGGTTGTGAGAAGAATTTTTTTCCTTGAGTTTATGGAACTGAGGATTCTGGCTTTTGCCTTTCTTTTTATTTGAGGGGAGTGATGTAGCCCACCTTCAGGTCCTATAAATTGTCCACAGTTCCTTGAGGTCATTCACAGTTCCCTGCAACGTAGGCATCTCCAACACAGCTGCTGTTTCATCAAGCTCACATGGGAAGATTCTAGCTCCAGACTGCTAAAATGGACTGGTGTGTGGAATAGCATGATCACATCAGTGACATCCCATCATCTTTACTGTATTCTAGTTGTTAGAAAAAGCAAATCATAGCCCCACCACACTCAAAGGAAGGATTTGGACAAAGATGTGGACACCAGAAGATAGGAATCGTGAGGCGTCACCTTAAAATCTCTTCACTGCAGTGATCAAACAGTAGAAATGAGCAAGAAAATTATTCACAACTTGAAGAGATCAAGTGAAGTCCCTCACAAAATAAATCTTTACAAAATAAAATTTTGTAACTGATCAAAACAATAAAAATGTAAGAAAGAGAATTATGTTCACAGAAGCAACAGTGCAACTCTGCTATGCCCATTTAGAAGATGATAAGAAACTGCCATTTATGCTCAAATGCCATAATGCCAACTTGCCATTTGTGAAATTGGCAAGTTGAGCAAAGAAGACAAAAACTCAAGCTTTCCTGTGGATTATAACCTGCAAATTGGCCGTTACACGCTTTGGTAGGAAAACTCAATTTGATTAAATTAGTGGTTATAATTTTCCACAAAGTAAATATGAGGGAAATTTTATTATTTCATTTTGCAATGTATTTTTTTCAAGGAGAAAAAGAAACTGTAGAAACTCCTTTGTATTCGAAGTTCAAAGGCAAAGTGTTTTATCACTATTGTTCCATATTTCACAATCAGTATTTCAGATCCTTTCTTTTCTTTTCTTTTTTTTTTTTTTTACAATGGAGATACTATAGCTGCAAACACTTAGGTTCATTTTATTAAAGGAACTCAGGGCTCTTCCTGGTAATCTTTTCTTTTTTTTACGTACATCAACCGTCTTAACTTTATTGACTTATTTCACATTTGTTCGTCCCCGTATACGTTGTAATATTTTGTGACCGTACGAAAAGAAATTTTCTTTTATATGTTGGTTATATCGGTTTACTATGAAAAGACACTGTAATTGACATGATATAAAGTATTTTGTTTTATAGATCTATATTATCCTTAATAAAGTTTATTACCATTGTGTCACCAGTTATATATTCTACCTATTTTTGTTATTTAATAGAGACAGATCTTGTCTCTTCAATTTTTACCTTACCTTACGAATTACCCATCGTTTCACTTTCCTCTTTATTATGTATGTTTAAAAATTTCATCTTATAGTTTCAGTTCAACTAAATTGTTTCAGGGGCAAAGTGACATTGGGCAGCTAATATTTATTATATATACTGTTGAACTACCAGAAGAATAGGAAGTTGAAATTAATAAGTACTTATTTTGTTGCTTTATGCTGTTTGTAGGGAAGACAGGCTTTGTGATAAGTGGAGAAGTAGTTACAGGTCTCTGCTTTCTCCCCAGGGAGAAATCATCGGTTGCATGGGAGGCTGGACTGGAGAGCAGAATCTCCCACTGGCTGAGAGTAGGGGGCCAATGGGTTTCAAAGATCACATCTTCTAGCCTCCTGAATGATTCCCCAAAAATGATTTTAGCAGTCTAGCTTCTTGTTTAGACCAATTGCGCTATAAAAAACTTATTAACATCTAATTTACATTTATTCGCCCCTTGAAAATGTGCAATTCGGTGGTTATTAGCATACTCACAGACTTGTGCAGCCACCACAGTCTAATTTTAGAACATTTTCATTATCTCAGAAGAAGCTATACGATGTCGCCCCCCAGTTCTTCACCGCATCACAAGCTGCAGGCAATCACTAATCTACTTTCTGCCTCTGTGGATTTACTTGTTCTGGACATTTCACGTGGTGGAGTCATGCAGTATGTCCCCTACTGTGTAATATTTCACTGAGGTTTCTGGAAAACTTGCTTAGGATCCGTCTAAAAATATCCATCATCTCTTATACTTCAGATTTATTACAGTTTTTAATTCTACTCTTTCCATTACCTGTATATCATAAAAACTTTCAAATACTCATAATAATTCATACTGAATGAAATGATGTACTGTAGATTTTTAAGCTTGTTGGCAACAGCATTTGACTTCCAAGGACAATGAAAGCAAACCCCTGCCTGAACTTCAACTGATTTTAAAGGGAGTATAGCTGCAGTATGTTTGACTACACAGATGATTTTTGCATTATCCTCTAATTACAAAATAAGGGAAACTGCTTCTAGTAGGAATTAACTATGTCTTGGAAACATCATGCCTTGTTTTTCCCCATTCTTAAAACATCTTTGCAATTTAGTCCATTCATGTTTGTATTAGTGAAGCAGTGATTTCTGGCAGTTTGTTAAACATATTTAATACTGGCTTGCCTAAGTAAAAGAGTATAAAAAATCTAATAATGTGCTTTTATTTTTGTTAGTCTTACAAGTTTTTATAAACAAATGCTATCAAACTGTTGGAAATACGTCTTACAAAGCATTTTGTAGTCTTTAAAAAAATTATTTATTTTTGGCTGCACTAGGTCTTTGTTTCTATGAGAGGGCTTTTTCTAGTTGCGGCGAGTGGGGGCTACGCTTCGATGCAGTGTGCAGGCTTCTCATGTGGTGGCTTCTCTTGTTACAGAGCACAGGTTCCATGCGCACGGGCTTCAGCAGTTTCAGCACTTGGGTTCAGTAGTTGTGGTACCAGGCTTAGTTGCTCTGAGGCATGTGGAATCTTCCCAGACCAGGGACTGAACACGTGTCCTCTGCACTGGTCGGCAGGTTCTTACCACTACACCACTGCAGTATTCTTGTTGTTGTTGTTATTCTTGTCGTTTAGTCACTCAGTTGTGTCCCAACTTTGTGACCCCATTGACTGCAGCACGCTAGGCTTCCCTGCCATCACCAACTCCCACAGTTTACTCAAACTCATGTCCATTGAGTCCGTGATGCCATCCAACCATCTCATCTTCTGTCGTCCCCTTCTCCTCCTGCCCCCAATCTTTCCCAGCATCAGGGTCTTTTCCAATGAGTCAGTTCTTCACATCAGGTGGCCAAAGTATTGGAGTTTCAGCTTCAGCATCAGTCCTTCCAATGAATATTCAGGACTGATTTCCTTTAGGATTGACTGGTTTGATCCTCTTGCTGTCCAAGGGACTCTCAAGAGTCTTCTCCAAAATCACCGTTCAGAAGCATCAATTCTTCGGTGTTCAGCCTTCTTTATAGTCCAACTCTCACATCCATACATGACTACTGGAAAAATCATAGCTTTAACTGGACAAACCTTTGTCGGGAAAATGTCTCAGCTTTTTAATATGCCACCTAGGTGGGTCTTAGCTTTTCTTCCAAGGAGCAAGCATCTTTTAATTTCATGACTGCAGTCACCATCTGCAGTGATTTTGGAGCCCAAAAGAATAAAGTCTCTCATTGTTTCCATTGTTTCCCCATCTATTTGCCATGAAGTAGTGGGACTGGATGCCATGTTTTTTGAACGTTGAATTTTAAGCCCACTTTTTCACTCTCCTCTTTTACCTTCTTCAAGAGGCTCTTTAGTTCTTCTTCGCTTTCTGCCATAAGGGTGGCGTCATATGCATATCTGAGGTTTTTAATATTTTTCCTGGTAATCTTGATTGCAGCTTGTGCTTCATCCAGATTGGCATTTTGCATGATGTACTCTGCATATAAATAAGCAGGGTGACAATATACAGCTTTGCTGTACTCCTTTCCCAATTTGGAACCAGTCCATTGTTCCATGTCTGGTTCTAACTGTTGCTTCTTGACCGGCATACACATTTCTCAGGAGGCTGGTAAGGTGGTCTGGTATTCCCATCTCTTTAAGAATTTTCCACTGTTTATTGTGATCAACCCAGTCAAAGGCTTTGGAATAATCCATAAAGCAGAAGTAGATGTTTTTATGGAATTTTCTTGCTTTTTCTATGATCCACTGGAGGTTGGCAATTTGATCTCTGGTTCATCTGCCTTTTCTAAATCCAGCTTGTAAATCTGCGCCACTGGAGAAGTCCCATAGTCTTTTTAATCAAGGTTTAAAGTTGATAAACTCAGTGATAAGTCACTGGTGAAAACTTTAATATGTAAAGTAAAAGTAACTAAGTAATTGAGTTATTTTGCAATAGAAGTTATAATTAGAAAGTATGTTAATTTACTGCCCTTGATAGTTTTACTCTAAGGAATTCTCAGTAGGCATTTAAGAAGTCTACATTTCAGTAACATCCCATTTTGTATTTGCAATATTTATAGGCATTTTAATTTTTCTTAAATGAGTTCTTACATGTTGTATCATATCTTGAAGTGATGAGTTATAGTATTCATATAGACAGTAAAAAGAGCTAACTCTGCAGTCAGACTACATCCATTCAAATCTTAGTCCCAGCCATCACTAGAAAGTGCAAGTGACTTAACTCTTCTACCCTGTAGTTTCCTCAGCTGCAAAGTGAGGATATTTTACTCACTGATTTGACCTGCTGTGAAGATGGATTGAAGTAGTGTATATGTAACAATGTGCATAAAGCCTTTTGCACAAGATAAGTGTACTAAGCTTATGCTCAGTGTTATTAGCCATTTCATTTTCTGTGGTGGGTATATAAGAACAACATGAAATAGTGGATGTAACTAATGGATTGGTCAATTGGAAATCTTGATTGTATTTCCTCTAATTCAGTGATTCTTTATATGATGATGAACACATTTCTATTTCCTCCAGCTTATCTTTCTATATATATTTTGTGGCATGTAAGTAATCTTTGTAAAATATAGAAATAATGTACTTAAAAATCAGTGATATTTTATGCAAAACAAATTTTTATTGCACTACAATTTATAGGTTAGGAAATAAATACTTCCTATTACTAAGTTTCTTACCAGAAAACAAAGCAAAGATAATTCCTTATTTTGGTTTTAACAGCATTTCTTTCTCTTTCCTTGGGTTAGGGGTTTCCAGGTGACTTTGGAGACAGAGGCCCTGCGGGTCCTGATGGCAGTCCTGTGAGTAAAGAGTGAAGGCCCACCCTTGCATTCTAGCATCATTTGGATTCCATAGCATCCATACTTGTCATACTAATTACCACATTCCTGACAAGCACTCTTGACCAGACAGTTGTGATACTACTGAGCACATTCTACTTTGTGATTTTACAACAAGAGAAGTAAAACAAAGTGTTATAAATTCTGTCTTGAGATGATCTTTACAATTCAGTATCTTGACTATGTTATGCATTACTAAGTAAACAAGCCTCATGTAAAAATTGTGCATTTAGTGATTGCTCTTTGGGACTCAAACCTATCATTGATCTACTTTACTTCTGGGTAATTTATAGAGAAGTCTTTGAGGGGATCATTTAGATATCTGTGTTCAGATCAGGGAGTTAAAATTCTAAAATTAACATAAAAAATGATGGAATGCTGTTTTGCCTGAATTAGGAATATATTTAGACATCTGTAAATAAAATAGTGTTTGAAAATAGTTTCCTTTTATTTCATTTTCTAAGGTATAAACTATATTAGCTTAAGCATTGAATTTAACAAAAGTTTTGTTATAAGGCTTGGAAGATAAAATAAGAGTAGAATTGATTTTGAAGCAAATTGTTAAAAAATTGAATCATGTCTTAAATAAAATGTTTGTCATCTTTTTCTTGCCCATGATTCTCACCAGCTTCTCATTTCAGGCATAATAATGTTAAACATTATTTACATTTTTCTTTTATACCATTTATGTCTTTACACACTTAGTATGAAACCATCTTGTCAAGTATACATAAAGTTTGTTAGAGTTGGACTCCTACAATATTTAACATTTTACCCTTTGAAATCTGCTTTTTATACTTAAATTATACTATTTGAAGAGCATTTTGAATCATCTTTAAAATAAACTGGATATTTTCAATGTATTGGTTTATAATTCTTTAAATTTTATACTACACCTCTGTTTCAAAACAGTTTAAATGCAGAAAAAAAGGAAGGTTTATTCTTATACTTTGTGCCATGTAAATGATATAACACTGACATGGTATAGATTAGGAATTATATGTAATGAGGAGGTCAAAAGACTGTCATAAAGGCTCATCAGGAATCAACTGGAAAAATGATAGTTTAAAACCTCATACAAATAATTTAACCAACTTGGTAATTTCTTACATTTGTATAGTGCTTTATGAAAAATTTCAGAACCTTTTATATAACAGTTTTCATTGTGTTCTTTACAAAATAAAAACAAATATTATTTCTGTTTTATAAATGAGAAATTTAGAAAATTTAAACAAAGTACTTCAAAAGAGCTGACAGCGTTTTAAGTCATCTGAAAATTTTATTCTCACCCAACAAGTTGACCATCCCGTCTTTTCTCACTAACATATAGGCTAATTAGGGCTTCCATGGTGGTTCAGTGGTAAAGAATCCAACTGCAATGAAGGAGACGCGGGTTTGATCACTGCTGGGTAGGGAAGATCCCCTGGAATAGAAGTGGCAACTCAGTCCAGTGTTCTTGCCTGGGAAATTCCATGAACAGAGGAGCTTGGTGGACTACAGTCCATGGGATCACAGAAGGAGCCAGACACAACTTAGAGATTAAACAGCAACAACAATAGGCTAAACAACAGTAGGCTAATATTATGTCTGTAATGCTGGTTATTATGAGACTTACTCACATAACAGACAGAGAAATCTATTATCCCAGGCTAGGTGGTAGTCCTGGCGTCCAAAAGCATGGAACCAGGGATGCTTTGACAGAACGTTAGCTGCCACCAAAGAATTGCACTTCTTAGGATGCAAAAGAGTAGGGAAGTTGCAGAAGTTAGCTAGAAGAAGGTAAAATTTGATATACTTTTTTCCTAGAAATTTTTGTCTTCACTTTTAGAAAATTCACTTAGTTTGGAATCAAATTTAACCAATTTGCACATTTCTGTTACATAGGGACTTATAGGTAGCATTGGTCCTCCGGGATTTCCTGGGCTTAGAGTAAGTATAAAATATCATCCTTATAAAATTCTTTTGTGTTTATTTATATTTGTTCAATGTGTTATACAAATTTAGGATAAAGAAAAATTTTAGTGTCATTGGTGAATATCAACCTTGCTCACGTGTGTTTTCCTGGCAGATATGCACATTTAATCAGTAATATAAATCTAAAAATGAATTATACTTTATGATAAGCTGAAATAACAAATTTTTACAGGTTAATGTGTAAGTGTATTTATCTGTTTCACTGAAGGATACTTAATCAAGATTCAGTTTCTCCAGAAGTATGAGACCTAGAACAGCCACTTCTTTTCTTTGAGGTAGTCTTTCATACCATCTGGTTTGGAGAGACAGATAGGGCTAAACAAAAGCACATTGTAACTATAGGCTTTATGAGATAAAATTAAATAAATGACTAGGAAAATCATCCTGAACAAAAGGTAGGAGCCAGACTTTGCCAGTACCATTGAACATTTTCATACCTCACTTATTTATTGTACTTAATATAATAACTATTATTTGTTCACTTAATTTTTATGCAATAAATTCAACTCTTAAATTTCACTGAAGTTTCTGATGTCATCAAAGTACAGTTTAGTAAAAGAAGTTCTTTGAAGGCTAAAACAATCTAGTCCAGATATGTGTCTTTCTGATACATTTTTGATTATTCATTTGACTAATCAAGCTGTCATATGTATCTTCCTGTTATGTCTTCATAAATATAAATTTCTCTTATCCAGACTTCTGGTTCATAACAGGTATATAAGTTACAGATATAGTATATTAATTTAGAGCTGTATGCTTTAACATTGAACTGAACTAAAAGCAAGAATGACATACTTTTATGAAATGTAAGGAGCCTAATGAAAATAGAATCTTAAAGGTAAGCCTATTTCTATTCACATAAAAGTAGGGCATGACCATGGCAGAGGTAGAATTTCCTTTAAAAATCAATTTGAGCTCGCTCTAGTGTGTAAAGTAAGTAATTAAGACTCCAGAGTTTTAGGCCATAAATTATAGCTATGGTATTTTTAGCTTGAACACAGGTCTTCTGACTACAAATTTAAAATTTTTCCTCGATCTTAACCCATGGCAGAAGGCGGTGGCCCCGTCAAAGGAATATCTTTCAGAAGTTTAGCTATTGAAACTGTGGTAAAAATCAGCATAACAGGTTTTAACTTTCCCATATGGGATGGCAGGAACATAGAATTCAGAGTTAAGAAACTACAGTTAGTCTGGGAGCTGGACTCCAGAGACACAGTTTGTGAATTCTTCATCTAACCTATTAGCATTAAAGTTGGTAGCTCCAAAGTTTCCATTATTATGTTTAAGACCCAGACCAATATTCTTAACATGGCCTGAGATGTCTAGGCTTTTGGTTCCTCTCTACATCTTGAGAATGTACTCTGTGCATAAGCCAAGCTGTTCATTCTTTAGTTGCAGCCTCCTTACTACATGGCCTTTGCACTTGTTTGTCTGCCTGAAACACTTAAGCTCTACTTTTCTGCCCAATAGTTAACTGTTAGTTTATCTTTCAATTCAAAGACTTAGCACAGTGCGTGACACATAATAATATGAAATAAAAATACCTGGGTTTTCTGTCCTTTTTCTTCCTCTGTTCACCCTTTGGTAGGTGGAAAGAGATTCTATAGAAATGAAAATGGCTTATGAAACTAACAGTCATTTTTGTAGTCCTCACTGTTCTACAGTAATAGAGATGGTATTTTATACTTTTCAAAGTACTTTCTTTCACATGGATCTAATTTTTAAAGTAGATAGAACAGGTGTTATTACTTCCTCTCTTGTACATTTATTGTACAATTATTATAATTTTAATCAAAAGAATGGGAGCACCATTATTATTATTATCTATTTAATGAATGCTGAACTAGATGCCAGGCCTAAAAAGTATATATAAACAAATTAAGATTCCTGCTTCCTGCAAATATTATAATCTAATATGGCCTCAAGTCAAGCCACTGAAAATGGAGCAATTTATCTTAGAAAATCAGAGTGGCTTCACAAAGAAGATGTCTTTTAAGCTGTTTTGTTGACTGTATGTGAGTGGGATGAATTGGGAAAGGGGCTCTTGGGCAGAAGAAGGCTGTGCTCAGACGCATAGACGTGGGGGGAAATGGAATGTTTTGGAAATGAAAAGAGGAAGAGTGGGCTTGCAGCCTGGGAAGTGTGGGGTAATGGGAGAGGAATGGAAGGAGGTGAGGGCTTCCCTGGTGGCTCAGAGGTTAAAGCGTCTGCCTCCAATGCAGGAGACTTGGGTTCAATCCCTGGGTTGGGAAGATCCCATGGAGAAGGAAATGGCAACCCACTCTAGCACTCTTGCCTGGAGAATCCCATGGACAGAGGAGCCTGGAAGGCTACAGTCCACGGGGTCACAAAGAGTTGGACGTGACTGAATGACTTCACTTTCACTTTTTAAGGAAAGATTATGTGAACTTTGGTGTTCCATATTAAACAGTTTATCTATTTGCCCTGAACTGTTGCTTTTCACGTGTTCCCTTCCAGCAGGACAGGTATAGCTCCTGTTAAGAAGTGATACTGCTTTCTCTAGAATATTTTTTCCATGCGGTTAATTGTTACTGTCATTTGCCTTCTCAATTAGTAACAGTGATTATTGCCTGGTAGTGTGGCTGGATAGGGTAAAAAAGCCCAATAATGGCATTCACAATCTTTTTGGCGATATGTTCACTCATGAACTATAATTGGCTAGTGGCTGCTACTTTGATAAGAACCTACCCTTGGGTCTCTCTATTTCTTTGACTGACTTTGACTCAATCAGAGAAGGCAATGGCACCCCACTCCAGTACTCTTGCCTGGAAAATCCCATGGATAGAGGAGCCTGGTAGGCTGCAGTTTATGGGGTCTCTAAGAATCAGACACTACTGAGCGACTTCATTTTCATGCATTGGAGAAGGAAATGGCAACCCGCTCCAGTGTTCTTGCCTGGAGAATCCCAGGGACAGTGGAGCCTAATGGGCTGCCGTCTGTGGGGTTGCATAGAGTCATTTGTCACTCTGTGGGAGGCTTTTTTGCTTCTATTGCTATATCCCAGATACC
Source organism: Madoqua kirkii (assembly GCA_006408675.1). Taxonomy (NCBI): domain Eukaryota; kingdom Metazoa; phylum Chordata; class Mammalia; order Artiodactyla; family Bovidae; genus Madoqua; species Madoqua kirkii. The sequence goes on along the minus strand of SJYC01090701.1, from coordinate 25,866 downwards.
TTGTGCTAAGCCCCAATGCAGGAAATTATTTCTTCTGTCTGCTTCATCTTCTTATGGGAATGAAGTGTGGTAGGTAGGGAGTGTTGAAGGACCTTCAGGTTATCTTTATGGAACTGAAAACTGTTACTAACCTATCATGAATCAGTTTCAGAGTATGTAGTTTTTTAGGAGTAGGGTTTTCCATACAGCCTGTGACATACTATAACATATTTGATATTTCTTGGAAGTTTCTACATCCATATCATTTTACTTTCAAATTCTTTATTTTACTCAGTCCTTTATAATGAATATGTTTTTGGATACCTCCTGAAATTTACTATTTTGTGATTTTTCTTTCAGAGATACTAAAAAGTAAAATAGAATATTGTGCATACAAGGCATATTCATCTGAAGATGCCAGACTATGCACAGTAGTATATTTACTGAAATAAGAATTAAGGATATTGTCTATGGAAAAACAAGAGACGACAAAGAAATATTTGTTTTTGATATTCCTTTCCATTTCTTACATGAATTAGTACTGTGTAATTTCCAAACAGAGACATTTATTGTAATTTGAATGACTATCAGAAGTTTTAAAACTATGAACTTTGAATAAACTAACCACTGTAATTATAAGAACAATTATTTCCCATCAATGGAATTTGTCAATGATGTATTGATGCTGTGTTTCCATTTGTTAAGATGGAAAATATTATTCTGCCTCTCACAGTCTCATATTTTTTAGGATTAAACATGGGAATAATTTATCTTATGTTTCACAGACTATAGGACTCACCCCAAAGTAAAGATGTCATATTTTCCATTCTGAAATTTGTAGTATATAAATGTGGACTCTTAGAAATATACTGTTTATGTCAGCACTCTAGAAATCACTGTTTTAAATTTAAAGTTGATTTCTTCCTCCAGTATTCATTCCACACTTCATTTCAAAACTATTATGTGCCAATTATTATGTTGCGCTTGAGATATAAAAATTGAATAAAACATGCTTCTACACTCACAGAATGCACAGACTAGGAAGACAGGGGGAAAACAAACAAAAAAGGAAACCAACTGAAAAAAAAATGCAATATATTTAGTACTGTAGTAGAAGCATAGTCCATTAGTGGTTTACAAAGGCTTGGAGCATGTGAGAAGGGAGAGTATGTTCAAACTAGAAAACAGTTCATTGTGTCTAGAATGTTGGATTTAGAGGAGGGAGAAGGAAAAGGCAAGTAGGAACAACCGGAAAAGATGAGATGGAAAGTACTGATGGAAAACTAGTAGTAAGGGTCTGGAATACTGTCCTAAGAAATATGGATTCTAACTAAATTGAGCAACGTTTTCAGCATTGTCACAAATACACCTTTAAAAATCCCTAAACATTTGGGAAGCATAAAAAGAAGGTTGAAAGCAACTCTTTGAGGATGAAGGATGATGTGTTAGCTAGGCACAGAGAGGTAGCAAGAGAAAGAAAGAGGAAGCAAGAGAAAAGAAAGAAGGCATCGTTGACACAAAAATTAAGTGATCTCCAAACAATCAAGAGATTTCCACTATTTTTTCAAATTTTACTTTCAGAAACTTTTATAGTTGCTATTGCCCTTGAATTTTAAGATGACGTGTTGAAGTTTTTCTGGGTTTCTTGCTTGCAAGAGATTATAGTGGTAGTTAATGTTTTTTGAGTAATCTTGCATTGGAGAAGTTAAATTGAAAAGCTTGATATTGGTGACTGTGTCTTTTTCATGTTTGTTTCCTCAGTACTACCATACAACACTACTATAATGTTTGATACATATTCTGCTCAATAAATGTTAAATGATGAATGAATGAGAGAAACCCAGAAGAGCAGAGCCTTTTATTTACTACTCAGTAAAGTAGCTTTTATTTACTACTTTTTGTAGTAAATTTTGTTATCTGCAAGTTGTAGATCATGAAGTCATTCGAATGCCTAGTACATAGTAACTGCTCAGTAAATATTTGCTGAATAAATAAGTGAAAGAAAAATCTAAGAAAATCAAATGAAGTATTTTTTGAAAACTTCCTGGGAACATGGCACTAAAATATTTCCCCTATCATCAAGATATCTCTTTGGAGAAATATTTCAAAATGAATCCTGTGGATAGTAACTATTAGAACTCAAGAAAGAGAAGGATCCTAGTAGATTAGATCAGTATGAGTAGGCATAAGGAAGCAGAACAGACCTCATTACAATTTGAATGATTGGTATGATTTATAAATGTAAAGAAGAAAAGAAATTGTTAGAGAACAAGCATGTGTGGGAACTTAATAAGATGAATTACTTCATTAAGTTTACCATGTTCTCTTTTTAATCCTAGTGGTGCTCAAGGATACCTTTCTTTCTTATTGCTTTCCAGGGCAGTGTTGGCCCTGTGGGACCAATTGGACCTTCTGGAATCCCTGGCCCAATGGTATGATTCTGTTTACATAATGGATATTTCACTTTGATTTCTCTATAATGTCACAAAGTATCACTTTTTTTTTTAGGGTCTTTCGGGCAATAAGGGCCTACCTGGAATCAAAGGTGATAAGGTGATTTAAATATTTACATTGTCATAGAGATTTTTTTTTATCATATTTACTTTTCTTTTGAGTCAACACCACTTATAAAATATTTTTATTAAAATATGGGATCCAATCTGTAATATCAATTATATGTTTTCTCAAAAGTAGGAAAAACAGAGAAATTATTCTTGTATAACTTGTATTTGTCTTCTTATTGCCACATTTGCATTGCTGAAGTGTCTTTGTATGAAATTGTGCTCCCCAGGGTGAACAAGGCATTGCAGGAGAGCAAGGAGAAACAGGGTATACTGGAGACAAGGTACCATTAGTTTTATAGAAATACAAAAGAAAAAAAAAACAGTGAAAATATATGCATTCTTTAAAAAGAAAGGAGTACTCATTATTTCACATCATGTATTTTTTTAGGATATAGTATCAATTTGATTCTGCATGTCTTGTTTGAAACATTTTCTCAATTTTTTTTCAATAATTCCATGACTTCTTTTAATTCTTAGTAAGTAGAGGCGTATCTGCCTTCTGTGGTGTAATAACTTCTCTCTTTACTGTTCTTTTAGGGTGCTGTGGGTTTTCCTGGACCGCCAGGGATGAGAGGAAAGCCAGGACCTTCAGTAGGTTTGAACTTTCGCTTGTCCTTTCTGATTCACGGAGTGCACACTATGGCAAGACTCTTGATACCTGTTGGTGATCGTGGAATGTAAGAAGTAGGGGTTAAGTCTACCAGTATGGCATTTTCTCTCCAGATTTAGAATACAGCTAATCCTTGAAGTTTTTCGCTTATATACCATAGATTATGGGACCTCACCCTCTTCACCTCCTCCATCCCAGTACAAAGCCAAATTTCCATGAGCCTTAAAGATTTTGGTTAATCTATATAGATAAAATTTAAACTAAGCAGTAGATTTTAAGCCAGAAAATATAAAGCAACCTTAAATAGCACTGTAATTTATCCAAATATGTTTCATTAAGGAAACATTCGGAAGAAAAGATAGCATGTCATGCTCTCTTATGGGCCCAAATATTCTAGTTCCTTGTCTTTTTAAAATCTTTGAGGATCAATTAATTGAAATAAAAGGATACTATATATCATACTTAACGTGAAGCCCGGTAAACTATAAAACTAAAGTTACTGAATAGTTAAAAACATTTAAATTGAGTGGTTAAACTTGAGTTACATATTAAAAATCATAGTAATGATTATACCTAAAATTCACTGTTTCCAAAATGCCAGGCAGCTTCCCTTGTGGCTCAGACGGTAAAGCATCTGGCTACAATGTGGGATACCCGGGTTCAATCCCTGGGTCAGGAAGTTCCCCTGGAGAAGGAAATGGCAACTCACTCCAGTATTCTTGCCTGGAGAATACCATGGACAGAGAAGCCCAGTAGGCCACAGTCCATGGGGTTGCAAAGAGTTGGACACGACTGAACGACTTCACTTCACTTCACTTCAGGCAGTATTCTAAGACCTATACTTCTAGTTTAATCCTTTAAATAGTCATATGAAGTTGGTACTATTCCTATTCCTATTTTACCTATGAGGAAAAGTGAGACACGGAGACTTAAATAATGTGCCCAAGGTCCCATAGTTAGTTGCTAGTCACCCAAGAAAACCTCGGTGACCACAGATGTCAGAGTCCATGCACTTAGCCACTGTGCCATAGTGTTTTATGCTTCAGTGTTTTAAGATTTTTTTAGGGTTTTATACAACTCTGACTATGATGGTAGATCTAAAATGAAGTGAAAGTTGCTCAGTTGTGTCTGACTCTTTGCAACCCCATAGATGGTACAGTCCATGGAATGAATTCTCCAGATCCAAAAATTAGATATAAAATTATAATTTACTAATCTAACATTATAAAAGAGTGTTGTTTTCCTGAGCAATTTCACCATGTTTCCCTCTCATCTTTAGAATGTATATTTTTGCATCAAAGTAAGCAGCATTAATGGAGAAAGCAATGGATACTCACTCCAATACTCTTGCCTGGAAAACCCCATGGACAGAGGAGCCTGATAGGCTGCAGTCCCTGGGGTCGCTAAGAATCGGATACGACTGAGCAACTTCACTTTCACTTTTCACTTTCATGCATTGGAGAAGGAAATGGCAACCCACTCCACTGTTCTTGCCTGGAGAATCCCAGGGACGGGGAGGCCTGGTGGGCTGCCGTCTATGGGGTCTCACAGAGTCGGACAAGACTGAAGCGACTTAGCAGCAGCAGCTAGCAACGTTAAGTTACGTAGCTTTACATCACCATTCCTTATGACTTCTAACAGTGACAGCATTTTATATACATTTCCTAGGAATCATTTAATCCAAAGAACAGTTGTTGGCATCTGTTTATCTAATGATATGTTGACGGTGAGCTTTGCCTTTACTACTTTTCGCTTAGTTGACAGTGTACCCAGACTTGTAAGGGGCAGGAGAATGGGTCAAGCTAACAAAAAGCTTCTGTTTTTCAAGGATGATTTGAAACCACTTAAAAGGAGCTTTAAATATCTGCAGTGTTAGCAAAACATTTCTTTTGATAATAATGAAATGGTATGACATATTTTCTAAGGCCAGTACTAAGTAATAAATGGCATTATTCTCATGTTTTATAATTAATTACTTGAGAAAACTTGTCATATCATGCTTATATCAGGTAAACCTTTTTAATGTCTTCTTTACTCTTTGATTTAATTTATAATGATTGCATATTTATTGAAATTAGGGAAGGCTGAATAACTAGTCTAAATAACGGAGATATAGATTTTGGTTCCGGCCTTGACACTGACCTGCTGTGACATTGGATATTTAACCACCATGGTATCTAGTTTCTCATGTTTAAAATGAGTGTCAGACTATATCATATGTAAGGTTCCTTGCAGCTCTGTGACTTTTTAATATTTTTCTCTCTTAGTAATAATGCTTAACAGTGTTTCTCTAGTCCAAGCTAAAGCAAAGACTTCCTGTTTCACCTTTAACATGTTGTCTTAAAACCTTTAATTTTTTTCCTTCTGGAGTCACTGGACACGCTAATGTGGTGCTTTTAGGCAGTGATTCAGGGAGCATGAAATGATGAGAGTGAGGCTCTTACTTGTTCACATTATACGTTTCTGTACTATTCTAACAAAAAATGTTAATATCAGCAGGGATTACTTTGGTCAGAGACAGCTATTTTTTGTTTATCAAATCTTGAAAAATATGTACTTTGAACTACAGATAGGATAAGAGACTTAGGAATTATTGTTTGTGAGACCACCTTGACTTTAGACTCTCACTTCGTCACTTGTTTGTATCTTACTATTATTTAAAACATGGTAGATGTTGGACTTAGAAACCTTTCCTAGTTATGGAAAGAGACACTTGTTTAATGAAAAATTTCTTACAAAAATCAGCAACTATATTAAAAATAAATTGTACAAGTTAGTGTCTTTCTAAAGCATTTGCTCCCTATCATGCAACGAATGCCAAAATCATATGAATGTCTTTATTCCTTTATGTCTTCTACTTTTGGTTTTCTCTTATCTACAGTGTTAGTGTCACTGATACTGTTTTCAAATGGATCTAAGTTGTAACATGAAAGAATGTTTTCAAGATGAAAGAATGTTCTGATCTAGAAGGTTTTTAATTAGCAACGTTAAGTTACGTAGCTTTACATCACCATTCCTTATGACTTCTAACAGTGACAGCATTTTATATACATTTCCTAGGAATCATTTAATCCAAAGAACAGTTGTTGGCATCTGTTTATCTAATGATATGTTGACGGTGAGCTTTGCCTTTACTACTTTTCGCTTAGTTGACAGTGTACCCAGACTTGTAAGGGGCAGGAGAATGGGTCAAGCTAACAAAAAGCTTCTGTTTTTCAAGGATGATTTGAAACCACTTAAAAGGAGCTTTAAATATCTGCAGTGTTAGCAAAACATTTCTTTTGATAATAATGAAATGGTATGACATATTTTCTAAGGCCAGTACTAAGTAATAAATGGCATTATTCTCATGTTTTATAATTAATTACTTGAGAAAACTTGTCATATCATGCTTATATCAGGTAAACCTTTTTAATGTCTTCTTTACTCTTTGATTTAATTTATAATGATTGCATATTTATTGAAATTAGGGAAGGCTGAATAACTAGTCTAAATAACGGAGATATAGATTTTGGTTCCGGCCTTGACACTGACCTGCTGTGACATTGGATATTTAACCACCATGGTATCTAGTTTCTCATGTTTAAAATGAGTGTCAGACTATATCATATGTAAGGTTCCTTGCAGCTCTGTGACTTTTTAATATTTTTCTCTCTTAGTAATAATGCTTAACAGTGTTTCTCTAGTCCAAGCTAAAGCAAAGACTTCCTGTTTCACCTTTAACATGTTGTCTTAAAACCTTTAATTTTTTTCCTTCTGGAGTCACTGGACACGCTAATGTGGTGCTTTTAGGCAGTGATTCAGGGAGCATGAAATGATGAGAGTGAGGCTCTTACTTGTTCACATTATACGTTTCTGTACTATTCTAACAAAAAATGTTAATATCAGCAGGGATTACTTTGGTCAGAGACAGCTATTTTTTGTTTATCAAATCTTGAAAAAATGTACTTTGAACTACAGATAGGATAAGAGACTTAGGAATTATTGTTTGTGAGACCACCTTGACTTTAGACTCTCACTTCGTCACTTGTTTGTATCTTACTATTATTTAAAACATGGTAGATGTTGGACTTAGAAACCTTTCCTAGTTATGGAAAGAGACACTTGTTTAATGAAAAATTTCTTACAAAAATCAGCAACTATATTAAAAATAAATTGTACAAGTTAGTGTCTTTCTAAAGCATTTGCTCCCTATCATGCAACGAATGCCAAAATCATATGAATGTCTTTATTCCTTTATGTCTTCTACTTTTGGTTTTCTCTTATCTACAGTGTTAGTGTCACTGATACTGTTTTCAAATGGATCTAAGTTGTAACATGAAAGAATGTTTTCAAGATGAAAGAATGTTCTGATCTAGAAGGTTTTTAACATTCTGAAACAGGGAAACTTACTCTGCAAGTATTTAAAAACTAGAGAAAATTACCTATCTGAACTTAAGAAAGATTGTTTTTTAAAAAGAAAAGACAAAGTCAATTATGTCCTTTTCATTTTTTAGCTAGAAGTTGCTACCATTTATAGACGTTTACTTAATCATTATTCAGTTTTTTACATTTTTATAAAGGTAAATAGACATTCAAGGAAACTTGCAGTTGAAGTTTTTCAAAATGAAAATTTTTCTGAAGGCTAAATAAAATTATTCCACAAGTTCATGTTCTTAAATATCAGGTTGTGGATCAGCTTTTCCGATAACAAAGCCCTGCTGTATTCCATTTTTGCCTCAAGCTTGTAAACTTAGCGTCTTGTTTAGATTTTGCCACTAGAGGGCCTCAGGGAAAATGCTGTTTCTATCTGAGGTGCTTTTCATTTCAAGAATTTGACTCCCTTAGATATACTCACTATGGAGTATGATTTTGTTTATTTGGGGGAACGTAAGTGAACCTCTGCATAATGTTTTACTACTTTTCTCTAGGTTTACTTGTAGGGGTACTGTGTACTGCTTAAGTCCAGAGACTGTAGCACTGTGGAGGATGAATTTAGTACACATGGAAAACTATGCTTTACTTCTTGGAAACTGGATAAACCCATGTTATACAGAAGAGTTTATGTATAATAAATTCAAGAAATTTTACATATTCTTTGACCTGTTGTCAGATGTGAAGCTCACATAGAAATTAAATATGGCAAAAATAATGAGTTCAGTTGTTTTAATGAAAACAGGGATACTAGTGTTCTTCTGTGTTCTGTAGTTTCAGCTCTTGAGAGGATCACCAACCCTCTCCAGGATCAGGCTTTTACCCTTCTTCTCCAGCCCTGATTTCACATTGTTAATCTGAATGTCAGAAAATGGCTGCAGAGATATAGAAATCAAATCTTCACAAGTTTAATCAAAGGATCAAAGCAATCTAGGAATTCTAGGTAACATCCAGGAGATGAGAGAGGATGTGAATGGTAGGATTAATAGTTATACAATTGATTAACATTTAATGAGTACTTTCTATGTGCTAAGCACTGTGCGTAACACTTTACATTTGTCTCATTTATTTCTCACAATGACTTTAAGACTGTTAGTAACATTATTATTATTCCTGTTTTATTGGTGAGAAAATAGGCTGAGAGAAATTAGGCAATAAGCATTTAAATCCAGGTGATTCTTAATTACTAAATCAGGCCCCTTATAGTTACCAAAGGAGAGAGAATTTTTCAAAGGCAATCCTAAAATTCTAGGTGTTTATGAAAGCAGTTCCTATCTAGAGTTTCCTACTTTGTTAAGTCAAACTTTATTCTCTTATCTTTGGATAACACACACCCACACCACAATTATTTTCCTTCACTTGATTTCCATTAATTTTTATCTCTAATATTTAGAGGTAAATGTGTATAGATCTATATACATCTTACACAACAAGTTTCATACAATGATAATGATTTCAAGTCTTTCTGAATAGTCATTACAACTTTGAAATAATATATTGACTGCTGTTTGCCAGAAAGTCATTACAACTTTGTGTGACATATTTAGTAGTTTTTACATACTGTGTTTCCTTTTCAATCATATTTATTAAATTAATGTTTATACTTTGATTTCTCCCCCCCAACCTCCACATTGTAGGGCCAAACAGGTGACCCAGGACTCCAGGGGCCATCTGGCCCTCCAGGACCCGAGGTAAAATGTTGGTGGGAATGTAATTAATTTAAGTAAATGTCATAGCAATTAAACTTGATTAGTTAAACCTTTTATATAATAGGCTTAAGCAAGATTCTCTTTAATGTTTATATCTTTGTAAACAGTTTGGACTAAATGTCTTCTGTTATGTCAGGAGGTATATAACAGTGATCTCCAGAAAACAGAAAAGGTATAGCCACATAGTCCTGGTTAGATCATAGTTGATTTATTTGTTCTGCACAACTACTAGTAACACGTAGGTGAGACTTACAGTCAAATTTCAGAACGTAAATGCTGTTGAATTTTTAATGCAGACTGCTTCCAATTTTTTAATGTGTGCATATCATTTGAATCTCATATTCTAGAATAAACATGAGTGAGTCTGTAGTACATGCATAAGATTTGCTTGTATAGTATATTCTTTGAAATTCTTACTTTGGCTTAATCCTTGATGTAGAGGGGCTTTTATTTTTTTTTTTCCTGCAAGACTGCATAGGACATAAACTGAGATGAAACATTTAAGTTTTTAAAAAAATCATTTAATGAGTCAAAGATATACTACATGGAGATAAGTTTCTGAAGCTCACCCTAGTTCAAAAATATAAACCAAAATATAGGCATACATAAATATATAACCCTGTGGTCCATGGGGGAACAAAGAGTTGGAACAACTGAGCGACTAAACAACAACAAAACATATAAATACACATTCACATCTAATTCAGAGTCATAGATGCAGCAGTAACACTGAGAAAGTGGATTTGGCTTCACAATAAATAAATTAGATCAATAAATCCCCATAGTGTCAAAGCAGTAGGCGGAGTTTCTAGGAATAGTACTGTCTTGACGCTTTCTCCTTCTCTTTGTAGACTCTAAGTTCTGTTTCTTACTCTACAACTGTCTTCAGAATTGGCTAATTTCTTTTAGCAAATGTCTATTCTTACTGACTGTTTAATTTAAAAACATATTAGAGGTTAATGGTTCAAAAATCAAAACAATATAATTGCATCTAGTTTTAATAGTAGCTAAGAGGAGGTAAAATAGAGCAATGAATTGATGTCATGACGCTGGGAGGAATGAAATTGTTTATAGTAATAAAATTTATTGTTAACAGACAATTAAAATAGTAATTAACTGGTTAATATGTTTATCTTTTTTTATGAGCCTGCATTCTTTTAATCGTTTGTCATAAAAACATTCCTGGAATGAATCGTATTTACCTGTCTTCGTCATACTGAGGATATAGAATCTAACTAATCTTTTATTATCTTTAAAGGTTATTTTTATGAACATGGATTACAGTATTATAATTTTAGTTACATATGGTATGTATCCTAGAAGGAGTGTGTCATCTCCTTGCTGTCAGTGTGGTTTAAGATTATTTCCTTTTCTTTATAAAGCCACATTAAATTATGCATGGGCCATGTTTTCGCTCATCATTTAATTTTCCAGAAATTTTTTTCTCTGTTGCTTTTGAAATTTTATGATTTTCAGTCACCATTCAGAACATTGCCTGACTGTCTTTGAGTCCTGGAAGGTACTCTGTTCCAACATATACCAGTTCTTCCTACTTTTGCTGTTGTTGTTCAGTTGCTAAGTCACATCTGATTCTTTGTGACCCTATAGACTTCAGCACGGCGGGTTCCTCCATCCTTCATATCTCCCAGAGTTTGCTCAAATTCATGTCCATTGAGTCAGTGATACTATTTAACCATCTTGTCCTTTGCCACCCACTTCTCCCCCCCATCAGGGTCTTTTCTAATGAATCAGCTCTTTGCATCGAGTGGTCAAAGTATTAGAGCTTCAGCTTTAGCATCAGTCCTTCCAATGAATGCTCAGGGTTGATTACCTTTAGGATTGATTGGTTTGATCTCCTTGAAGTCCAGGGGACTTCCACGAGTCTTCTCCAGCAGCACAGCTAGAAGGATCAATTCTTTGGTGCTCAGCCTTCTTTATGGAGCAACTCTTACATCCATACATGACTACTGGAAAAGCCATAGGTCTGACTATACAGACCTTTGTTGGGTGCTTTTTAACATGCTATCTAGGTTTATCAAAGCTGCTTTCCTTCCAAGTAGGAAAGGTTAATCATAGCTTTCCTTTCTTTTAACTTCATGGCTACAGTCACCATCTGCAGTTATTTTGGAGCTCAAGAAAATAAAACCTGTCCCTGCTTCCCTTTTTCCCCTTCTATTTGCCATGAAGTGATGGGACTGAATGCCATGATCTTAGTTTTTTGAATGTTGAATTCTAGGCCACTCTCCTCTTTCACTCTCCTCTCCATTTCCACTCTCTTCTTTCACCCTCATCAAGAGACTCTTTAATTCCTCTTCACTTTCTGCCATTGGAGTAATACATCTGCATATCAGTGGAACATCTGATTATTTCTCCTGGCTGGCAGTCTTGATTCCAGCTTGTGTTCATCCAGCCACATTTCGCATGATATATTCTGCATGTAAGTTAAATAAGTAGGGTGACAGTATACTGCCTTATCATATTCCTTTTCCAATTTGGAACTTGTCAGTTGTTCTTGACTGGTTCTGACTATTGCTTCTTGATCCACGTACAGGTTTCTCAGGAGGTCATCTGGTATTCCCATCTCTTTATGAATTTTCCACAGTTTGTTGTGATCCACACTGTCAAAAGTGTTAGCATAGTTGACAAAGCAGAAGTAGGTTATTTTTCTGGAACTCCTTTGCTTTCTCCATAATCCAGTGAATGTTGACAATTTGATCTTTGGTTCCTCTGCCTCTTTGAAGTCCAACTTGTTTATCTGGAAGTTCTTGGTTCACGTACTGCTAAAACCTAGCTTGAAAGATCTTGAGCATAACCTTGCTAGCTTGCGAAGAGAGCACAATTATATGGTAGTTTGAACATTCTTTGGAATTGTCCGTTTTGGGGACTGGAATGATAACTGACCTTTTCCAGTCCTGTGGCCACTGCTTACCTATTTTAAATTGTTTATGAGGCTAAAGATGCAACCTGTGTTCTCTCAATAGGTAGTACAAGGTTGTTTTGGGAAATGGGGCTAAATCCACAGATCATAATTTCTTCGTGATCATAGAAATATAATATGTAGGATTTCATATATAAGGCAGCACTTCTATTTAAGTCCTTCTTAATGTTAGGCTCTTAATAGAATTGTATGTCTAAGAATTTAAAATAGCATGTTTAATCATACATCAAGCCTGAAAAGTTTCTCGTTGCATAGCAGATGAATTTTCTCAGGTAAATGATCATATATGTTGTGCTATATTTAGACAATATCCTGTAGACAGTGATCAAAAAATTTTAAACAAAGGAATACAGTTATCAGAAATGTATTTCAATGTATAAATGGTAGATGGAACAAAGAAGAGGAGGAGACAGGGAGAGATGACAAGGAGGAGAAAATGGAGAAGTGGCAAGACTGTGGCTATTTGGAAGGATAATGCAAGGCCAGGGGCTAATGATGAGGGCCTGTAAAAATAGAGAGGAAAGGACGGCGCCAAGAGATAATTAGGGGGAAAAAAAGAAAAAAAGAGATAATTAGGAAATATGATTCACAGCACTTGAATCATCCAGTTCATTCAACTCATGTGAGAAAGGAATAAAAGACACATGTAATAATTTTGGCTTGAACAGTTGGGGAGAATGTAGATCTTCATTCTAAAAGCAGAGTAAAAAAGAAGGAAGAAGATATTTAAGGTGGGTGGAGATAACGCTTTGGTTTTAATTTTTTTAGGGCTCAAGTGCCTATGGGATATACAGGAAATTAGTCTTATAAACATATAGAAAATTGTAGACTTGAAACTCAGAATGAACTAGAGAAACATGTTGGTATAGTACGCCACATAGAAGCATTAAATGAAGCAATTGTAATAGATGAAGTTATTTAGGATTTGTGAAACAAGATTCAAAAATACTATTCCTAGACACTCACCTCCAGAAGGTGAGTGTCATTCTCTGTTTACAGTATAATTAAGTTTTAAATTGACAATATTAAGAACAGTAAAATAAACTTCAGTAAGTTAAAAACATCATGAGAATAAAAAAAATCACCAAGGAAATTAGAAAATATTTAGAATTGAGTAACAAATAATATAAAATCCATATTGTACCTAAAGCAACACGCAAACCCTAGAGGGAAATTCAGAGACTTCAGTGCATTTTTAAAAAGCAAGGAAGATTGATAAAGAAGTTATGCAGAGCACAAGTGCAGGGGTTTGTTTCAAAAGAAGGAAGATGGAGAAAGAGGTCAATAGGAGGGAGTCTGTGTTCTCTGTAAGTAGGAGAGTAAATCCCAAGAGTGGGAGGAATTTGTGTGTGCAGAAGGAAGGTACTCAGTTTTGTGAAGAGTAACAGGGAAGGGACTGGGGGCTAGTAACATAATTTCTGACTTGAATTAAAAATTCAGCTGAGATTGAAAAACCTTTTCCACACAGCATAGCCACAATGTTCTGTACAATTTATTAGAGATTAATGCAAACTTGAGTCTGAACTTTGTACTGGGGCAAAACAATGAAACACAATCAGTTTTAGGCTTCTCTTCTCCCTTGGATAAAAATGTATTGCTTGTACAAAAGAAGGGCAGCAATTCATGGTACTGTATGACTTCCATATTTGAGCATAGATTGATAACAATGTCAAAGTACAATCCAGGAAAAGTTATTAAATAAGAGACCAAACTGATGGTCCTAGGTATATACTTCTGAAATAGCTTTTGTTAATTATTGAACGACAAAAGGCTTAAGTTAATAGTTGAAAAATACGATGCTTGAGATTGATGTCTTCTGAATGAGAATTGAGGAGGTAGCCTGAGTACCTTGAGCAAATTACTTGTTTGTGTGTGTGTGTGTGTGTGAATATTGCAGTATATATGCTTAAGTTTATCTTTTACTAAATGGTTTCTCAGTTGTCTGAGAACCCTTTGTTAAACAATTTGTCTTTGTAGCAGTGATTTTAAGATGTCACACTTATCATATACTAAATTTTCATGGTTTGGGGTCTATGTCTGAACTTTGTTTTCTGTTCCACTTGAATGGTTGTCTGTTCCTACAAACTTGTCATGTTGTTTTAATGATAAGCTCTATGATATTTTGTAACTTCATTGAAAAATAACTGGGAATAATCAGCAAATATAATTATATTTATAAAAGTATACAATGTGATGACTTGATTTATATTGTGGAATTATTATCATGATCAAGATAATTAGTATGTTCATCGCCTCATGTAGTTCTTTTAAATTTGAAAAAAGATTGTTATTGGAGTTTAGTTGACTTACAATGTTGTGTAAATTTTAAGTGTAAAACAAAGTGAATTGGGTTTCAGTTCAGTTCAGTTCAGTCACTCAGTCGTGTCCGACTCTTCGTGACTCCATGAATCACAGCACGCCAGGCTTCCCTGTCTATCACCATCTCCTGGAGTTCACTAAGACTCACGTTCATCGAGTCCGTGATGCCATCCAGCTATCTCATCCTCAGTCGTCCCCTTCTCCTCCTGCCCCCAATCCTTCCCAGCATCAGAGTCTTTCCCAATGAGTCAGCTCTTCACATGAGGTGACCAAAGTACTGGAGTTTCAGCTTTAGCATCATTCCTTCCAAAGAAATCCCAGGGCTGATCTCCTTCAGAATGGACTGATTGGATCTCCTTGCAGTCCAAGGTACTCTCTAGAGTCTTCTCCAACACCACAGTTCAAAAGCATCAATTCTTCGGTGCTCAGCCTTCTTCACAGTCCAACACTCACATCCATGCATGACCACTGGAAAAACCATAGCCTTGACTAGACAGACCTTAGTCGGCAAAGTGATGTCTCTGCTTCTGATCTAGGTTGGTCATAACTTTTCTTCCAAGGAGTAAGCGTCTTTTAATTTCATGGCTGCAGTCACCATCTGCAGTGATTTTGGAGCCCCTCAAGATAAAGTCTGACACTGTTTCCCCTGTTTCTCCATCTATTTCCCATGAAGTGATGGGACCGGATGCCATGATCTTTGTTTTCTGAATGTTGAGCTTTAAGCCAACTTTTTCACTCTCCTCTTTCACTTTCAGCAAGAGGCTTTTTAGTTCTTCTTCACTTTCTGCCATAAGGGTGGTGTCATCTGCGTATTTGAAGTTACTGATATTTCTCCTGGTAATCTTGATTCCAGCTTGTGTTTCTTCCAGTCCAGCGTTTCTCATGATGTACTCTGCAGGGTGACAATATACAGCCTTGACGTACTCTTTTTCCTATTTGGAACCAATCTGTTGTTCGCGTATACATATATCCACTATTCTTTAGATTCTTTTCCCATCTAGGTCATTACAGGATATTGAGTAGAATTCCCTGTGCTACACAGTAGGTCCTTGTCTACCTATTTTGTATACAGTAGTATGTATATGTTAATCCCAAATTCCTAATTTATCTCCCTGCTCCTCTCCACTGTCCCCTTTGGTAGCCATAAGTTTATTTTCTATGTCTGTAAGTCTATTTCTTCTTTGTAAAATAAGTTCATTGATATCATTTTTTTATATTCCACATATAAATGACATCATATGATGTTTGTCTTTTTCTAACTTCACTTAGCATAAGAAACTATATTCATTTTGCTTCAAATGGCATTATTTCATTCTTTTATGGCTGAAAAATATTTCATTGTATATACATACAACACCTTTCGTTTGTTGCTGGATGTTTCAGTTGCTCCCATGTCTTGGCTGTTGTAAATAGTACTGCAGAGAACTTTGGAGTGACTTTACCATTTTGAATTATGCTTTTCTCTGAATATATACCCATGAGTAGGATTGTTAGATCATACTGCAGCTTTTAGTTTTGTAAGGAGCTTCATACTGTTTTTCATAGTGGTTGTACCAATTTATATTGCCACCAACAATGTAGAATTGTTCTCTTTTCTCTACATTCTCTCCAACACTTATTGTTTATAGATTTTTTGATGATGACCATTCTGATCAGTGTGAAGTAATACTTCACTGTACTTTTGGTTTGCATTTCTCTAATAATTAATTATGTTGAACATTTTCTCTTGTGCTTTTTGGCCATCTATATGTCTTCTTTGAAAAAATGTCTATTTAGATCTTCTGTCCATTTTTTAAAAATTGGGCTGTTTGTTTGTTTTTGTTATGTTGAGCCTCTGTTCATGAGCTGTATCACCACTTATTTTTGGCCTAATAGATCTGTTTGTTTTAATGGGATGGACCACAGCTGCTGTGGATCCAGTTACATTGGGGCCACAACTGGTACTTATTTCTCCCTCCTTCACTATCCATTTCAAACCCCTTTCACTCTCACCTTCTTCTCAGTTGGTCTTTGGTACCTGTCTAGTGGCTAACCTGAACCGAGGGCATGAACTTTTGTTTGGAGTTCCATTGTATTACCTGTATTCCACATAAATTCCTTCCTGCCTCTTTGGTATGAAGCAGTCTTTCCTCCTGTTCCTCCTGTTTTTCAGCCAATTAACCATGCCAAGTTGGTGACCTCTCTTTTTGTTTGCTTGTATCTTGTCATTAAAAATCTAAAGTGCAGTGGTAGCAGCCGTAATTTTAGTTTAAGAGCTCTGCTGTGTCTCCGATCAAGGGAGAGCCCCTTTGGGTATCAGGATCTCCATCCCTGTGTAGTCCAAGATTGTGAGGACAGAAAGCAAAAATTATCCTGTTTTACTAGAAGTGATGGCAGATAGGACCACACACACTTCTACTTCTTGATTCCCAAACTTGTGCATCCTTCCCATTAGAGACAAAACATCATCTGAGCTGGTTCTTCAGTTATAACTTTAGAAGGCAGTTCCAAAGCTCCATGAGACTGGCTACCTCTAGATGGTACAAGGTGGATTAAGACAAATGGATCATATCATGGGGGTCACTTTTATATCTCCTTCAGTGTAGAGATGCTATGCTCTGTGGAGATCCATGCCTGTGGATCAGGTATTCTGTAATTCCCTAGACAGTGGTGCTAGTTAAACCTATAAAGAGAGGAGAGGCACACTTAACTAAAATACCTATCTCTGTAAAGATGAACTGCTGATACTTCTAGATTGAAAGGGGCCCACATGAATGTAAACTACCTTTCAATCTCTTAAAAATCATAAATGAAAAAGGTGCATTTGCCAAATCAGTGATTACCACCCCATGTGAAGGGGGTCTCAGTCATCTGCTTGGGTGATAATATTATTCAATACATCTGACACAGCAGCGGCAACTGGGGCTGTGGTGGTCTACAGTCATTCTCCAGAATAAAACTGATTTCTGGAGGGGCCAGTCTGACAAATTAAACAGTGCTCTAATAGAGAGCACAAACCCTACATATTTTAAATCTTGAATGATGGTACTAATCTCTGCATTCTCTCCACATACAATTGTATTGGCATTTATGTGGATGTGTATTGTTGTTTAGTTGCTAAGTCACATCTGACTCTTGTGACCGCATATACTATAGCATTTCAAGCTCCTCTGTCTACGGTATTTCTCAGACAAGAATACTGGAGTGCATTGCCATTTTTTTTCTCCAGGGGATCTTTCTGACCCAAGGATCAAACCCACATCTCCTGCATTGGCAGGTAGATTGTTTACCACTGAGCCATCAGGGAAGCTCATGTAGATGTTAGTGACTGGCTGATCCTTAGAACCAAAGGTCCATGTAACCATAGGAGTATCCTTGCCTTTTTGGCTCCTTTTTAAGAGAAGATACAAAGTTACTAATTTTCAACAGATCCTTTAGAGATACCTATTTTCTTTCTTTTTTTTTTTTGGCTGCACTGAATCTTCTTTGCTGCTCATGGGCTTTCTCTAGCTGCAGAGAGCAGGGGTACTCTGTGTGCAGTGTGAGGGCTTCTCACCCTGATGGCTTCTTTCGTTGAGGAGCACAGGATCTAGGCACAAGGGCTTCAGCAGTTGCAGCTCACTGGCTCAGTAGCTGTGGCACTCAGGCTTAGCTGCTCCATTGCATGTGGAATCTTCCTGGACCAAGGATCAAACCCATGTCCCCTGCATTGCAAGGTGGATTCTTAATCCACTGTACCACCAGGGAAGTCCTAGAGATACCTATTTTATATTAATCACTAAAACAAACAAAAAATGGTGAATTAGATTAGGTCTTAACTTCAAAAAGCTTGGACATGAGTTTGAGCAAGCTCCAGGGGTTGATGGACAGGGAAGTCTGACATGCTGCAGTCCATGGGGTTGCAAAGTTGACACAACTGAGCGGCAGAACTGAACTGAATACTAAATTCAGACTGTGTAAAGCCCCCACTGTCTCTTTTTCTCAAACATCAAGATTAATTAGGTTTTATAAAAATAGAAAATCAGGTCATTCTTTAATAGTCTAGGATCAGTGTAGTTCTCAGAGAAAATTATGAAACAGCAAAGAATTTCTTTCCTGAGGCCTCTGGTCTCTCCTATGTATATTGTTTCCCTCTTGGGCATGAGTTCTTATCTAATTCAAACAACCATTGTATCTTTTTCCTTCCATAATTTACCCTTTTTGTCAAAGCCTATTTTTAGAGAAAGACCTAATAAATATATCTCACTCCCATCATTAACTGATTAACAACTAAGGGCAATAAAATTTCCTCTCAAGGATATTTACATTTCAACACTAAACAGAAAGCTGAAACTAACACAGTGAATTTTAAGTTGTAGAATTTGACATTGGCATTGAAAAAATTGTTCATCATTAAAGATCATCTGAACAAATGTCACTTCAAACTACTTAAGTTTTTTTCTTGCTCCTTAGCATTTTGCTTATTCCAGATGAATTATTAAATTTCTGTAACAAAGAAGTAAATATACGTGTGCATTCAGCTTTTTGCAGAATTACAAATATTAGAGGTGTCTCAAAACATGTACTTTTAAAACATAGTTTAAATTTTTTCCATAATAGTTCTTTGTCTTTTATAAAAACATATGGAAAATACTATGCCAGACTCTTTTCTTTTTCTTTAACCATAATAATATCAGTTTTGAGCACTGATCTTATGCTTCCTCCCAGTTCTGGCAGTGAACCACCTTCAAGTTTGGTAGCAGGATAGTTAGAATGTTTGTTTATTCAGCTGTTAACCTCCCTGGGCTACAGCGATTTCCAAGTAGTTGAATTTTGGATGATGTTCTTGGTAAACGAAGCCAGTTGTTTGCGGCACAAGTGACCATTAATCACAGAGATACCAGAAGTGGACATGAAGTGGGCCCTCTTTTTCTACCAGGGTGGTCTTCATTAGAGACCAAAACTAAAGTTCATTTGGAAACTCTGCTCATATAAAGTCAAGCTGTGCTTCTAAATGTCCGTTTTAGCACTTTAGTGAACTTAACCAGAATAAGGCCGCCTGTGGCCAGCTACATGAGTTGAATAGAACTTAGTGCTTATGAATTCCCTTCATTTAAACCAGTAGATCTTTGGCATCTTTTACCACCAGGGTTTTGTTGGGTTAATTTGGTGTTCCTAGTTGTTACTCAGAAGGTAGTGCTGAAAGAAAATGTGATTAAATCAGTCATTAAAAAATATTATTTCTTGAGTTCCTATAGTTGGCATGGCTGTGCCTAGTGAACACAGTAGGATATATTTGAAAATGTATGTATTATCCATAATTTGGGGAAATTTACATTCTGCTTGAGAAAGACAAGATATGTACATATACTGTTACATAATAATAATGACATCATGTGAGAATTAGAATAGTTAGTATAGTTCAGTGTTAGTAGAAAGAGATTAACATGAGATAGGATAATTAGGGAAGAGTTCAACCTTTGCTACTTAGAACTTAATCTAACAACTACTTATTCCCGTCTTTTCGTCCTCCCGTCATGTCTGTCCCATTTAGTGTGCTCGTCTCTACCCGTAGATCCATGACTCGTTATAAGTACCACCTACATGCCTGTCACTGATTTTGACCGATCGACTATGTCTAAGGGACACAACCATGTCTCACTGTCTATTTCAACAGTTTTCATCTAACCACGGTCAACTTATTCCGGAAACTAAGGTTCGACACAGTCTTTGTCATAAGTCATCGGTCGGTTAGGATTACAGTCACCATAACACCTTTTTTTATACCTTGGAGGGGGGAGTAGAGGGTCCATTTGGTCACTATCAACATAATTAAACGGACGAAAGACGGGTAACCAGTCAAGTCAGTGAGTCAGTACGGACTGAGAAACGCTGAGGTACCTGACGTCGTGTGGTCCGAAAGGACAGGTAGTAGTTAAGGACCTCGGATAAGTTTGAGTACAGGTAGCACAACCACTATGGTAGGTTGGTAGAGTAGGAGACAACAAAGGAAGAGGAGGGAGGAAGTTAGAAAGGATCGTAGTTCCAGAAAAGATTACTCAGCCAAGAAGTGTAGTCCACCGGTTTCACCTCAAAGTCGAAGTCGTAGTCAGGAAGGTTACTTATAAGTCCTGACTAAAGGAAATCCTAATTGACTAGACTGGAGGATCAGAAGAGGTTGTGGTGTCAAATCTTCGTAGTTAAGAAGTCACGAGTCGAAGGATATATCAGGTTGAGAGTGTAGGTATGTACTGATGACCTTTTTGGTATCGAAACTGAACTACCTGGAAACAACCATTTCATTACAGAGATAAAAATTATACGATAGATCCGACCAGTATCTAAAAGAAGGTTCCTCGTTCGTAGAAAATTAAAGTACCGACGTTAGTAGTAGACGTCACTAAAACCTCGGGGGGTTTAATTTCAGAGAGTGATAAAGGTAACAAAGGGGTAGATAAAGGTTACTTCACTACCCTGGTCTACGGTACTAGAATCAAAAGACTTACAACTCGAAATTCGGTTGAAAAAGTGAGAGGAGAAAGTGAAAGTAGTTCTCCGAAAAATCAAGAAGAAGTGAAAGACGGTATTCCCATGTGTCATCTGCATATCTGAGGTTATTGATATTTCTCTCAGCAATCTTGATTCCAGCTTGGACTTCATCCATTGTGGCATTTTGCATGATGTACTCTGCATATATGTTAAATAAGCAGGGTGACAATATACAGCCTTGATGTACTCCTTTCCTGATTTGGAACCAGTCTGTTGTTCCATGTCCAGTTTAACTATTGCTTCTTGACCTGCATACAGATTTCTCAGGAGGCAGGGACGGTGGTCTGGTACTCCTGTCTCTTGAAGAATTGTCCACAGTTTGTTGTGATCCACACAGGTAAAGGCTTTGGCGTAGTCTATAAAGCAGAAGTAGATGCTTTTCTGGAACTCTCTTGCTTTTTCGATCCCATTAGTGTTCATACATTTCTATCTTTTCATACGCAGTTTAGATGGTATTCCATGAATGGAATCTTCGGCCAGCCTAGGATAAATCTTATCAGTTACTGTTAATAATAGTACTTAGTACTGTTGTTACAGTGAGTTAGACCTGAGGCTGCTCAACAGATTGATGAGGATATCTTTCCACCCAAAAAAGAGTTAACAACAACTAGATCAACTGTCTCTGAAGGTACTTCCTACTCCCTGTACGTGGTCTATAGCCATCTTTCCCAGTTCCTCCTCTTAGCAGGTAGTATAGTGGGGACAACTTATTGCCTGGTTGACTGTACAGTTTGGTCATGTTCACTGCCAGTTCCCATGAACTCTTCCCATATCCTATCCTCTTATCATTTCTGGTGAATCCCTCATACTTTCTCTTCCAGAAAGCTGTCTCTCCACCAGTATTCCATTCCCATCCCTAGAACCATCAGGGACTGTGAAGGATATGATATTTTATCCTATTGGCAAGACAACAAGTTAGCTTAACCATTTCATAGATTCTGGGAAAACACACAAGGCTCCTGGGACAGAGACAAAGGATCATTTATTACTCTCAGCAGTGGTAGTTGCTGGAGTATCATTTTCTCACTGACTCAGTGATCTTCATTTCTCAGAGGGTGATGTGAAGAGAGCTGGATGATATTTGCATATGCAGTGGGCTGCATTATATAAGAGGAACTTTGAGCTGAGGTAAGCTAGATCTTTTATAATGGGCAGCTATAAAAAATAATGGGTTCCAGAGAAAGACATTATTATCTTGACAATAAGTATTGCTGCCTTTTGTGGTAGGGGAAGACATTATTTCTTTACTATGAAAAATTCCCTGAAGAGAGACTTGTAAGAGGAAAGCTAAGTACCTCATTTGTGTAAGGTGCAAAATTCAAGGCTATGGAGCATTGTCTTCAGCAACATATTAAGTTGAATGTTGGAGGTATAAAGATGAGTAAGAGACATTCATTTCCCTTCCTCAGCTCACATATTAGAATAAAGAAACACATCTAAATTATAATATAATGCATTAAGTACTAAAAAGCCATGTTAATAGTTCTGTAGGAATATAAAGGAACAAGTTGATGATTTTGACTAAGGAGAACTATGATAAGCTTCACAGATCATGATATAATTGAGTTGGTAACAAATTGTATGATGAAGGAACCTGGGGCAGGGAAGTAAGACAGACTTACAAGAAGATTGGTTGATGAAGAAATAGTAGAGACTTAACCAAATGCAAACATAGCGTAAAGATATTCCAGAACAGGTATATGATGAAGCTATGTGTATTAGAGAGCAGTGTTTTCGTCAGATCTATTTCCATTAAAAATGACAGAAACCTAATTCAAACAATTTTCAGCCAATTTTCGGGGCTGGCTGATGTAGTCAGGAAGTCCAGCAGTGCATGTGCCAAGAGGTTTCACTAGATACAGGAACTAGATGAATATAGTCAAATTACCCTCATCTCCTCGTCTTAACTTATCTCTATTGGCTCCATTCACAACACACTGTGGAAACAGTGGATTTTGGCAACCCTGGGGTTATGTTGCTCTCAGAGTGACCAATTTTAGCAAAAGGAAAGCACTCTTCTTTCTGTTTAGCTCTAACAGAAATTCTAAAATGGACTGCATCCAATCTGACTGGGGTTAGGTCATCTTTAAATCAATCACAACATCCATTGGAACAGGAATACTGTAATTGGCAGGATTTGTATCATTTACTACCCTTAAATACTGCGATGGGGACCAGAAGCACACATACTACAGATTGGGGAAGAGGGTCATTTCCCAAAGAGATGATGAGCAGATAAAAAGAAACGTCCTCTACATTCTATGCCTTCGGTGCCCTATATACCCTTCTTCCCACTTACATAGTTTTTCAAATGCCTTTGGTAATATAATATGCTGCAGCCATCCACATAACTGAAAATACGTTCCTCTTTCTCCAAAGAAAAATAACCCAACCTATTGGTCAGTTGTTGCTTTGAGCTCCAAGGCAAGTTTCTTTGGGTAAGGTGGATTCTCAGTGAGGCACAGATGTAAGTCTACATCTTAACTATTCAGTATATGATATTAGAAGAAAGCAAGATGGCCACAATATTCATTCCATTTGGAAAACAACAGAATGAGAAAAAACACAGACTGCCCCAGGCCATGGGTGAGTGTGTGTGAGTGTGTGTGTGTGTGTGCTCAGTCATGTCTGATTCTTTGCGACCCTATGGACTCCTCTGTTCATGGGATTCTCCAGGAAAGAATACTGTAGTGGGTTGCCATTTCCTTCTCCAGGGGATCTTCCCCACCCAGGGATCAAACTCATGTCTCCTACATTGGCAGGCGAATTCTTTATGATTGAGCCACCTGAGAAGACCCTGGCCCATGGCTGTGTATTTAGAACAAACATGGGCAATTGATATATGCCAGTTCCAAGTAACAATATAAATCAAGTTTTTAAATCACCCAGTTTCTCACTCCCTGCCACAAACTTACAATGAAATGAGAATCTAAGGTGAAAAGTCTTCAAAATATACATTCTATGAAACCAGAGAATATCTTCCTTCTCTAGTGTATGTTCAGTACCAATAACAATGCTTGACACATAGTAACTATGTGTTGTGCCCATGGCTGTGTATTTAGAACAAACATGGGCAATTGATATATGCCAGTTCCAAGTAACAATATAAATCAAGTTTTTAAATCACCCAGTTTCTCACTCCCTGCCACAAACTTACAATGAAATGAGAATCTAAGGTGAAAAGTCTTCAAAATATACATTCTATGAAACCAGAGAATATCTTCCTTCTCTAGTGTATGTTCAGTACCAATAACAATGCTTGACACATAGTAACTATGTGTTGAAGGCATGACTAGATACTCTTTAAGGTGCTCATAAGAATTCTAAATGAATTAAATATATAGACAATGAGTACCCACAATGATATTTATCTAAAGGTAAGTATTAAATCACAGTCATGTTATTATCTCCAAAACATTTTGAAGTCTGAGTTTCACTGACTTTTATCTGAGTACAACTTTTCTGAGGTTCTTTGAATGGTTGAAAGCTATTGTTTACCAAAAAAACAGGTGGTTATATAAAACATTGCTTTTTGTTTTACAGTTTTATTGAAGTATAATTTATATACGGCAAAACTGCATATAGTTAAATTGTATAATTTGATAATTTTTGACATATGTTTATCTTGTAAAACAGTCATCAAAATCAAAATAGTGAACTTACCCATCAAACTCCCAAATTTCTTTGTTCACCTTTGTAATCTTTCCATTTTGCCCTTCATGTTCCCCCCTTCCCGAGTTTACTACAGAACAGCTCTTTGACACTAGAGGTTATCCAAACTTAAGTCAAATAATGATCAAAATAATTATTTAAAATTATAAGTTTAGTGATAGTTTTCTATAGCTTTCTGTAGAATAAAAAGATTTGAAGCTGACTTTGAAGGGTTTGTGTGTGTGTGTGTGTGTGTGTGTGTGTGTGTGTGTGTTTTCAAACACTCTCTGAATACTATTTAAGCAAAGTTTTATTCAGGAGAGGGTAGATGCTATCTTGTAAGGCATTTTATCATCTTTGTAGATTTTCTCTGCTGAGTTTTTAGAATGTTAAATATAAATGGAATTTAGAGTTCAACTGTGCTATTTTTACTGCTTAAATGTACAGAGTTGCAAAAGGGAAAAATATAATAGCAATAATCATTTGCAAAAATTTTAATCAGTATCATAATGAAAAAAGTCTGGTTTTGATGGATTTTTAGATCTAAAACAGCAAGAAAATGAAAGCGAGCCAGATACTTAGATGAATTCTTTATTCTGCATTTCTTTTTCCAGAAGCTCATGCTTTCTGTTTGTGGTTTTCTCAGGAGACAGAGCAGTTTCTTAATTTGCAGTTACACAGTGTCTTACAGTTTAGTTTCTATAATTTACTGAGAAACTGATTTTTTTACTTTTGTCCTTTCAAATATTTTTTTTGGCATTAACTCTTGGATGGATTATCCTCACTCAGAAAAGATCATTTTAATCTTCTTTTATTACTTTCATACTTGGACTCAGTATATTCCTTGACATGGCATGTGCTTCCACAAATGCTAAAGAACAAAATCTTATGATTGTCTTTTGGATCCATTTCTCAAACCAGATTACCCCCTTTCAGAATCTCTCTCCCTCTGAGTGCATTCATTTCTTGTTTGCATATGTAAAATTTAAACTTATTTATAGAATACAAACTAATTAGTGATTTTTTTCAGACAGAGGGTAACTTTGGAAACTGCATAATTGAAAAGATAATTATTCAAATAGAATTTGTTTTTAATGTGTTCATCAGTTCCAGCCATCAAATATTTATTGGGATTTGCATAACTTTGCCCTCTAGGAATTCATAATTTGTATGTTA